>MU161314.1:3836-45799 GCA_015888305.1 Antheraea pernyi | reverse complement strand
TATTGACAGGCGGCGCCCCCAATACTTACTGTTTCTGCACTTTCCTCTAGTCGGCCATGTGATTTCGCTTCTGTAAAATCAGTTATTCGAAAAACTGTATTTCACGAGATTCATCATCTTCTTACCCTTATCCCACCTAAGTAGGGTCGGCACAACATGTTTTCCTTTTCCACGCTCGCCTATCAGATGTCATCTCAGTCAACACACCTTTTACACACATATCATTTTTCACACAATCCATCCATCCTTTTTTCGGTCTTCCTCTACTCCTATATCCATCGACCGTCATACTCAAAGCTTTTCTAGTTACATGGTCTTCATCTCTCCTCATAACATGCCCATACCATGCTAACCTATTACTCCTTAACTTGTATTTCACGAGATTCTTAAGGAATATCCAGATATTAGCAGTCCCAGTCAGATCCCATCCAGTTTACATGACCACTGAGATGCTTCAAGCTTTTGAAAATTGCAAGCTTTCCTTATCACGTGCGACACTTCTTACTCATCCATGTCCTTCAGCTGCTTTAGCGGCAATTGGAGTGGTATTGCAACAAAAAGTTGATAATACTTGGCAACTGAATAACTGAATTATTTATTAAATATATTTACCTTATTTACCTACCATTATTTACCTAGGCCTAGATATTTAAGTGTTACCTGGTCGACCTATGAGCATATATTGAGTAATTATGGCAGGCTTAATTATAAGAGTCCGGTGAGGCACTAAAGACCCGTCAGCCCAAAATCCTAGTGAGTTCGAGAAAAACATTCCTAAACCTTATTTTATTTAATACTAGCTGACCCGTGCAACTTCGTCTGCACCACAGACGTTATCACCAGTTTTAATTGTATGTTTAAACGCGAGAAATTTTGATAAACCCAAAACCCGATTGCAGCCACACCTACCGTTTCCAATTGTAAATGCAAACTATCAAACATATACCCAGATGGTATGTGAGAAATCTTTTAAAATAAGCCTACAACCTGTTCGTAGCATCATCTACGCTTAGTTTAGTTTAATAGGTGGTAGAGCCACGCTGAAGCTATTACTGGTTTCAGCATGAATGGGTCGGCTCGGCCCGGGGTACTACCACCCAACACACAGAAACACCGACGTGAAGTAACAGTGCTTGCATTGTTGCGTTTCGTTCGGTCAGTGTGAGCGCCGGAAGACCACCTCCCCCTCCCTCTATCCCCTTTTCCCCCAAACACAGGCTGGCAACACACTTGCGACTCCCCTGGTGTTTACTGTAGTAATGATTGATGACGCCATGAGATGGCGCTTTTTATTTTGCGAACGAGCTATGGGTTGTATATTGTAAAATACTAGGTCATTTAGTTGATCGAATTTTATTCTTGTCTTTTATAAATAAATATATAGTCTTGAAAGTAAAGTGTTGTGTTTTGTGATTGAACACCTGGTGTCGCAAGTTTCTATGGATGGCAGTGATCACTTAACATTAGGTGACGCAACTGTTCACTTGCCTCCTATGATATAAAAAGAAATCTACCAGGTTCAAATAAGATAAAAATTAACCTACATATATTGACGGTAATGAAAAAAAAGCTTGAGGGGTCTATGGACCCCCGGTTGGAACGAAGTTCCTTTCTCTTTTTTGTAGACGTTTACTATAGAGCCAGTATAATTTACATTATAAAATATCGAGTTGATAGAGTTAAAATGTAATTTTTTTTTTAAACTGTATCGGCAAAGTGACTGTACGGTACCTGATGGAAAGTACAGTACAGTCCATAAGTAACGGCGACCGTCGGTGTTAAATAACAACGGCAGTCGTCGCTACCATGCCGACCTGCACATGTACCTCTTCACGCCTCGTTTGAAGGACCCCATGTCATAAGAGGAAGCGAACACACTGGCTGGGAGGCTATGCCACATCTTCACAGTACGACGAAGATAAGAATTTTCGAACTTCTTCGTTCTTGCCGGTATGGTTGCTACTGTGAATCTGTGGAGACGCGTACCCGTCCGTGTAGTTCTGTAGTGGAATGGAGAAGATGGGATCAGGTTAAACAACTCTTCAGAACACTCGCCATGATACAGACGATAGAATACGCTCAGTGAGGCGATGTCTCTTCGCAACTGACGCGGTTCCAGGTTGTTAGGAGAGAAAATCCCTCCACCGCCGCCCCCATACTGATTTTTTATCGAGGTTTACTCCTCCTCCGCCTCAGCCACCCTGAAGTCCCCTCCGGCCTACGCTAGCCTAAACATCCCCCCCTATCCCTCGCTCGTAACCCTACCCTGCCTGTCTCAAACCCTACGCCCTCCAACCCCCTGGCCTTGCCTACTCACTAAGTAGGTAGGCAAGCCAGAGGTAACCTGACCAGCTTACCTACAATCCCTATCCCTACCGAAAACCTACCTACCTACAAGTACAACAACTACAAGTCGCAAGTCTAACCTAACGTAACCAAAGCGAGACAAAAGATCAAGATGGCGAACACTCGGCGACCGCGATTTTGGGGAAAGTACAGAGCCCTGAGAAACTCCTGCATTAACTATCATGAACTGCGAACTGTGTCCATCAACGAGGACACGTATTCTGCGTTCATGCTGAAAGCTAGAGATCCATCTACAGAGGTTGTCGCGGAGACCGTATGCCTCAAGTTTGAATAAAAGACCTCGATGTTAAACCCTATCAAATGCCTTTGCTATATCGAGGCTAATTGCCACGGCTTCACCATGTTTATCAACTGTCTCTCCCCAGTGATGCAGCATGTACGCTAAAAGATCACCCGTTGGTCGTTTCGGACGAAAACAATATTGCCGATCATTAATTAAGGAGTGATCTTCTAGGTACCGGATAAGTTGTATATTTATGATCCGTTCCATGACTTTGCATACCACTGAGGTTACAGCGATTGGGCGATAGTTGTTGGGGTCTGAGCGGCCCCTTTTTTTGGGAACTGGTTGCACATTGGTCTTCTTCCGAACATGGGGCACAACACCAGCGAGATAGCACAAACGGTATAAGCGTGTTAGAGTTGGAGACAACTCGGCTGCACATTTCTTGAGGACTACAGGTGGGATACCATCAGGACCACTTGCTTTTCGAACGTCAAGTGAAAGCAGCTCCTTCCGCACATCACTTTGCCGAATACGGATTTCTGGCATTGTGAAATCAAAATTGAAATTAAACGATAAAATATATTTATAAAATAAATAATGATAAATTAAACACTGAATGATGTGGGATAATTAAGTTAATAAAAGTTAATACATCAATAGGCAATCCTTAAGTTGGTTTTGATATTAATTTCAGTTTAGAGACAGAAGACAGATAGACAGAAGCGCTTTTTCCATAAATGAGTATTTCTACCATACAACTCTTACTGCAAGGGGCATTAAGAAACTTCCTTCCAAAAAAAAAAACAATAGTTTTATCAAAATACGTTTAATTAAAAGCTTAAGTAACATTGTTTTGACTTTCGTTAAACGTTTTCAATTTGAAACATATGGCACAAGGTTGTGTTAAGAGTGTTTAGTAGGTGTGAAGGTTTCCTTTCTAGTCAGTTCACTTGTCCGAGCCCGCGGCGGGTCCGGGCACTGAGTCTGGCAATCTGACAACGTCTTTCCTCTCAAGTAATGGGAACGAGGGTTGGACGAGCACTCCGCATGCATTCGAGGGTCCGTGCAAACGCACGTATCCGGTATCACCCCATTTTTCAGACCAAGAGTTCTTTAAAATGAAATGAGGCTCGCGACGATGCTCAGCCCAGCCCACTGCCAGCACGGCGTGGTTCAACTTTTTTAACTGCTTGCCGCTGTGAATAATACAATATCGTTATGTTGTTACATATCTACAACATGAAACTAACCCGCGTGTGTTACTTATTGTACAAATAGACTACGATTCTGATGTTCTGATTCTACTGATGTACAGGGATAGGAATCATGGACGTGAACAGATAGACCCCTTTAAAGGATTTTTAGCCTAACACCCCTAGATCGTAACGAAGACCTACCCACAACCACAAAAACCTCCTTAGCCTAGTCCAGGTTGTCTCCTTGGGCAACCTCGGTAAAAAATATGGATGGATGATCATTATAGAAGGCGTCTCCATCAATGTCAGACCGAAGTAAGTGAGTGAGCTGACCTTCAATGGCATTGGGTCCGCTGAGGGCAAGACAGTTAGGTCGACTGGAGTGTCACCGTCAAAGGGCGATCTGGCATAGGCATTAGGAGCTTTGCCACCGGAGCGTCGCGGTGCGTGCTCACGCAATCTTGTGAACCCCACTAGCGCGGCAAATGTTGTACAGTGGAAGTTTAGTCAGTAAGAGGTTCATAACGGAATCTCGGTCCAGTAAATTGGAGGGTAATTACGATGTGTTTATAAAAAAATCTACGGATACCGCGCTACCCTTATCTGCGTGATCTAGGATAACTTATCAATAAAAGAAATCACCGCATTAATACATTTCTAGTATTACCTTGCTACTTTCGTCAAACTGAAAATGTATTATATTTATGAACCAATGAATACTTCAGTGTCTACACTCGAACTTTGCCCTGCCTTGTTTCGTCATGGTAACGCTTTAAGCGTGATTGGTAAGTGTACGCGACCGGGAACTAGTGAAATATAACCCATAATTACGTGTAAATATCTAACCGCTGTACTGAATGTGTTTACGTGTAATCATATAAATGTTAACATTGGGACAATAACAATACAACAACGAATATTACACACCACTTGTCATCGTAAAGGACACCTTGCTTGTAGAAAACAAAACTCTTGCACTTAGCATCGACGATGACTACGGTGGGTGCACGTCGACGTATGGCCGCCTGCAACGCGCGCACGCTGCGGCGCGTCACATTCACGTGTCCGCTGATGGTCGTAACTGCCGGGGCCTCTTTATCCACACATTGCAATACCTGCTCACATAGACAGTAAATTATCAGCACTGAACAGATCCTTCATCACAGTACACTCGAGCTAGATCGTACCTTCTCTTGGTAGGGTAGGTATTCGCTGAGAGCAGAGAGGCCGCGGTCCTGGATATAATTATAGGCAGCACTTGGCCATGTACCCTTGCAGCCATGTCCGCCGTACCTGCGACAGATGATTGTCAGTCAGCCAACTTAAGTGTTTGCTACTTGGGGTTCGACTAAAAATGGAATATTACTGACGGGTGCGCACAGTCGACGAGACGTTGCTCGCTGAGTGGTACAAGCCGGCCGGTGCGCACAAACAGTGCACCCTCTACCGCACCCGCCACCGCAAACGCCCAACATGAACTGCACCCACCTTGGACTGCAACATAGTCGTGACAAGTTTCAACGGCAGGCGATATACCACGCTGCACCATTATCTATCTATACATATATTAAGAATTTAAATCTAACGTATCTGTAATTTTTCAATTTTTGTGAAAGAAATTGTTGCAGGTGTCTAGTAATAATAAATAGAATAGAATTTTTAGAAATGTCTGTCTGTCTCTTTGTATGAACACGCAACACTGCTAATGTACTGGGTTCACAATAAAGGAATAGAAAAGCATATCCTAAGGAGTAACTTGGTGTTTGTATCATTAAAATCGGTCCACTTTATCAAAAGTTATTGTAGTTTAAACGATGACGCAGCGTAAGTACGAAAGAAAAGGAGACAAGTAAATAGGCTTAATACATTCAGATGACTTTATTAGTCACTGTTTTTTACATTACATTCCACGCGGACGGAGTCGCGGGAATAGCTAGTTCGTAATAAATCAACAGGTTTGAATATAACTATATATAGAAATATACGCAAAGGCAAGCCTCACAGCGGACGTGCGTCACTGCGCCGTGGTCACGCCAATCGAACTCGGTTGGCAACCGCACAGTGTCCCTCCGCGCGCGTCCCCCTGGTGTCTCCTCCGCGTTACTCGTGTCTACGCCGAGCATCTGATGCAACTCTTCATCAAGCATATCACCGAAAACGTTAACAGCGAGAACAGCGGTGCCACTCTGTCGATTTCCGGAATTCACAAAGCGTGTGTGCTGAATGAGCAGCGCTTTGCGCACAGCCTCCTCGGTATCATGCACGTAATTGCGGTCATACTGCGTGGCAAATCTGTGAAGTCACAGTTCAGCGTATGATTAGAGACTAGACCCTCATAACTCGAAATGTAAATCCACATCGTACCTACCTCTGGAACTCGGTGTCGTATCTGAGATCTCTCTGCGGCAGTGTGAATTCGCGTATTGGGTCGAGAAGTTCACTCTGCTCACTCGGTTGCACGTGCTCGCATGCCTCCGCTGCAAAAGAATGCATTTAAAACTAACTAGATATAACAACTTGCAATGCGTTACATAGATTGACCTGTGCTTATATACGTACCTATGTTGATCCGTAGTAACTTTGGATCGTGTTCTTCGAAGCGCATCTCCAAGTAGCGGTGTTCGTAGCTCTCACAATTGAGTCCCAGGGCCGAACTGTCTATTGACACCGAGTACCTAATGATAACATACCTCATTTGATAGTTGAAAGGCCAAACGAAAAGAAAAAGTAGATCGCTCGTGTTGCTCACCTGAGCGGTATTGCGGTAATATTATCAGGTGCACGAATGACCAGCAGCTCGTGCTTGAAAGTGAGAGCCTCGTCTCGCGCACCACCGAGCTCCCCTGCGCGACCTGATATCGTGTGCTGCCAGCGTTCTACAACGGCCGGCACCCCCTCCTGCGTGTCCGCGTATCCTGTCACATGCTCGTACATATATACAAGAATTGAGACACGAAAATAAATCACATATTATTATACTATCCCACATTTATGTAAATGACTTGTTTAACAAATGATATGACATAATAGGAAGTCAGTCATACCTGTAAACTGAAACGCATCGAGGTCTGGGAGAGCAGGCAGTGCGCGATCACCTGACCCGATGGGTCTCGGGGTACTCGTTGCGCACCGAACCACATCCAACTCGCCTATGCGGTCAACGTGAACCTGAGTCCACATACATTTAATTTAAGCACAGTTTATTGCAATGTCGAACGCAACGAGAGGTGCTGCACGAATCAATATTAACCTCGACACGCTGTATGTTGCCAGAGGACATCATCCGGAACGTGGATGTGGCGCCACCGTGATAGTCGACGCGCGCAGCGCCACTCTCCGAATCCCACCTGTACAGTTTATTCATGAGCTCAACGACACAATATCCAGTTCAAACAACGCATCCTGTGCCCTAGAAACCAATCGGCAGATTACTTTTAAGAAGACGACTAACCTAACCGTGTATGGCTCCGTGTAGCCGGCACTCGGCACGGTCAGCTCACCACGCAGTGTCACGGAACGCAAGAACTGAGGACGCGGAGGTGCAGTTGATGGTACCGAGGTATTTTGATCGCGGACGCGGCTTCGTGACTGAAAAGGCAGTGTTGGGTGTGATGTTTGTGTCACGGAGAGTGACTCATCGCCGGAGATAGCCACTACCGGCACCGCGTTGAACTGTTCTGCCACCGCGCCGCTGTAGTCGGGAATCATCATCGGAGGCTGATCGGGCGCGACCGGTGACTGCGCGCGAAACATCTCCACGAGCTGCTCGCGTGAACCTGTCCAGTGTATCACTTTATAAGATCTGCCGTGGAAGCCTATAATCGGTTAACATGCGCCGACGGCAAACGTGTCTTTATCGCTAGTTTTGCTGTTTTGAAATATTTCCTATGGGCAGTCGACATTTACTCGCTACTGACATACGAAGATATAAGAAATCAGAGCAGTGGTGAAAACTGACCAGCAGTGGCGAGTGACGGCACCCGCAGTGGTCGAACACGCGGCAAATACTCCAGTGGGCGAACGAGGGGTGAAAGCAGGGAGCGGATACCCGCTTGTGGTGTCACATTATCTCGAACCGCGCTCGATTTGCTCTCGGTGTCTTGTTTTTGTGTCTCAGTTGAAGACTCCTCCTTGGAACTCAGGGAACACTCTGCGAAAACAAGCACGTCAAAGCATGTATATGACGTGGTTCTTAACGATTCAGATTCTTATAAAAGCAAAATCGAGACACCTGTAAAGTTTTCAAATATTCATTATTTCTGTATCACTATTTACCTAAAATAAAACCAATCAACTAATTAAATTAGACGAACACAGCTTTAGCCCTGTGAAAACACAATATATACTTCATTATTCATTCATGTAATAAATTCCGCGAACGTGTATTTTGACGTAATAATAATAAATCGATATTATAATAAAACTGTAGCAAGGTCAAATCTGTACATTAAATATTTTATGAAAATTTTGATCAGAGTAGGTTTTGTTGTCCATATAGAAGCCAAAAATAACCCTTTTAAAATTTTTGTCTGTCTGTCCCTGTGAACACGCATCACTCTGAAAGTACTGAACCGATTTTAACGAAACTTGGCACAGTGATAACTAATGTTTAGATTACATTTAGGATATTTTTTGTCTCATAAAACGCAAGGGATTACGCAAAGGATCTGCCTGTTTGTCTGTCCCTTTAAACACGTATCACTTCGAAAGTACACAATTTAGACGAAATTTGGCACAGTGATAACAATATGTAACAATATTACAAGGTTACATCTAGGATACTTTTTGTCCCCTAAAACGCAAGGGATTCTCCAGGATAACAGACGAAAGTAAAAATATTGAGTTCATGATATTCTTGACGAATTTTGGTATATTTTCTTTGTGATATATATAGCAGACAGATTAGCTAAAAAATAAGCTATATTTCCCTATGCTACTTAAAAAAAAATGATAACCGTGTTTCGAACCGTCGGCTCCGTCGAAACATATAAAGTCCAGTACTTTATAACTGAGCTATGCCTACATGATATTCCTGTGCGTAATTATCGACCACATATGAAACATTTATGTAGACGAAACTGTCACGTATATGTTGTTACATTTATTTCATTGTATAAAAAAATGTTTGCTAAACAAAGGTGACAAGATTTATTTATTTATCTATACTATAATAAAACTGTAACAAAGCCAAATCTGTACATTAAAAAGTTACATTTAGGATACTTTTTGACCCATAAAACGCAAGGGGTTCTCCAGGATAACGAAAGAAAAGAAATTAGTTAATGTAACTAGACTTTTTTGCGACACCTTAGTATAAGAGCCAGCAACGTTGGAAGAACGAGAATTTGAGAAAAGTTGGTTCTTTAATATGAAGATATATTATGCCCTTCCAAACAGGATTCAGGATACCTGGTAGCCGGTTAACGTTGTGTTTTTTAAAGCGCATCATACTTTTACAGGTCAAAACTTTGATTTATAAATAAATTTAGAAACAATTTTTTTTCAGTAACTTTTAAACGCTATTAAAATCATGAATTTATCACAGCTAGATATTTTTTATATGCAATAATGTGCCCGATGATATATTTTATAAATAAAAATAATTAATTTCAAACCATTTTATTTTTTCCATTGCAGAGAACATATTTCATTTTATTAACGGCGCCATCTTAAATACATGCGTCGATAACATACGCTACCACAATTATCGCTATATTTATCGTGCAGGCAGTGCTGCACTAAACTAAAGCTGTAGCTAAGTTAGTTATTACATATTCTTTTTATAGAAATAAATCGGTCTGACTTTTTTGACTATTATAGGAGGCACACTTACAGGTGAGTCACCTGATGTTAAGTGCTTAGATATCACGACAATATCGACTCAACGTATTGTCCATTTAAAATATCCGTGCTAATATTATCATCGCGAATGCAGGTTTATTTGTTACACTCTCAAACTTTAACCACTAAACCACTTGTCATAAAATTTTACATATCTATACATTGCCAGGAGTATCTTTCATCTAGAAAAATATACTGTTTTCGATAGATCAAATCGAAACCGTAAGAAAAAGCTAGTTAAACAAGTTAGCTAAAATACGGAGAAGCCCGCAAATCTTTCTTTTTCGAACTGACTACACGGTATTGGCACAGTATAAATATAAGCGACAGTATGGAAACTATCTACAAACGCTCGTACGCACACTCGCACAAACATGCACATCGACGAGACCCCTAAGGTATTTTCGCGGTGCTGTCCATAGAGTAAGTACCTTTTAAAATCTCTCGTCGATGCGCAAGCTTGTGTGATGAGTGCATTCATGGCTAATATGAAACATTTTAATTACAATTTGTTATTATATTATATTGGTATGTATATCTCTGTATACTGTTATATTTACTACTAGCTGACCCGTGCAACTTCGTCGTCACCAAAACGGTTATCACCGGTTTCAATTGTATTTTTAAACCTAAAACCCGATTCCTATCGTTTCCAATTGTAAATCCAAACTATCAAGTACACTTAAACGTGTACCCAGATGGTATGTGAGAAATCTTTTAAAATAACCCGTTCGTAGCGTCATCTACGGGGTTCAATTAAGATAAAAACTAACCTACATATATTGGCGGTAACGTAAAAAAATAACTTGAGGGGTCTATGGACCCCAGTTGGAAGCAAATTACTTTCCCTTTTTTGTAGACGTTTACTATACAGTCAGTATAGTTTACATTATAAAATATCAAGTTGATAGAGTTAAATTGTAAATTAAATGAAGACCCCTCAAGTTATTTTTTTACGTTACCGCCAATATATGTAGGTTAGTTTTTATCTTAATTGAACCCCGTAGATGACGCTACGAACGGGTTATTTTAAAAGATTTCTCACATACCATCTGGGTACACGTTTAAGTGTACTTGATAGTTTGGATTTACAATTGGAAACGATAGGAATCGGGTTTTAGGTTTAAAAATACAATTGAAACCGGTGATAACCGTTTTGGTGACGACGAAGTTGCACGGGTCAGCTAGTAGTAAATATAACAGTATACAGAGATATACATACCAATATAATATAATAACAAATTGTAATTAAAATGTTTCATATTAGCCATGAATGCACTCACGAGGTGCAGTCGTGGACGCGTCCGGCGTCGGCACCGGCACAGGCAGCACCAGCAGCGGCAGAGACGCTGAGCCCGTCGCGCCGGCACCGCGCGCTGCGCAACCACATGTCTCAGTATGAGCATAACAATAGTACAGCGCGACATCGTATAATAGCTGAATACCCACCGAGGGGTAACATGACAGGCACCGGGCGCGGGAACCACTCCTCATCGGCTGCACCGTGTGCAGGAGGAGCTGCACGCATGTACTCTGTAACACAAGATTACTGGACAATATCAGGGACTATCACGCTATGGAATCACACATAAGAGGAATGCTCACCAGCGATGAGATTTAGCCAGGCGTCCGTGGTGACGGCGCGACTAGCTCGCGACACCGACTCCGGCACGCTCTCGTCACCGCCCGGCTCGAGCCTAGGATCGGTGTGCGGCAGCTCGATGCGTGTGCTCTCGCCTGACACACGACAATCAAATCTTAATGCAAATCATTATGATACAAATAAACTACATGTTATTTGGGAACCTTTTGATAACCCCCTCATGTCCATTACTCAATGGGCTATTATTACAAAAAAAATATATATTATAAGTAGTAGCCAATGATATTATAACTTAAAATATCATTGTATGTAGTATTTAAAATCAGTACTTTTGAAATTCATTATCATCTGTATTTTTGTACATAAAAACCGGCATAAACATCATGCAAATATTTACTTTAGTCGCTGTGTGAACTCCGAAGCGCAATCGCACTGGAAGGAACTCCATATGAATTATTTCTCTTTACTATACTATAATCTTCTTTCTGATCAAAGTTAATTGCAGCTTGTTTTATAGGTACACTATGCAAGTCGGACGCATACGTTTCACCGTTTCATTCCATATTTTGTCGGCGCATATTTGATGGATGACCAATAACAAAAATGTATTATTTTTTACAAAATAGAATGCATCGTTAAAATTAAATAAAGTCTTTTTACTCATATAACTATGAGCAATGGGGAGTCTGTCTCCTTAGCAAGTTGTGAGTAAGAGTAGAATGAATAATTTTACGATGTATTTCGTTTAGTAAGGCTTCACGGCCTTGACGTCAGCCGCTCCTACATAGAGTACTCGTATATCTATTTAATGGAGTTTCTACTATCTCGCTTTCATTTGACAAGACGCTGCTCGTAGATTTTAGTCTAAGGTTTCCCCGAACCAACGTAAGGGCTCTCGTATTGCAGATCCAGGAACTGCGAACTAGGCAAAAATAAGCGTACGACCCCTGTGAACTGACCTAAACACAATCACCCTCTGCAATTTACTCTCTCGCGCAGTTTTTATGTCGACTGTAGTATTAATTGTTTACGAATTAAATTTACATATCTCTATTAGCTGAAAGTAAATTAGTTTGTATAGACAAAACTTGTATTGTTCGTTTCCATAAGGCTGTATTTATATTTTATCACTATCGCTTTCAGGATTATATCTATATACTATTAATCAAATCAGCCATTAAGCGTATTTAAGAAAAGGGATTGTGGAAGGTGAATTTAGATTTAATAACAGTATAAAATCTCCATATGTCCTGTTCCGTAGTTTTGTTATCTGTAATAATTTATATGTTAGCACAAATCTTTTTGTTTTCATATTACTTTATCTTTTAAAAGGAATGTATCTGTCCACTAGTTTTCGTGAACGCACCTTTAAAACGTTCGCAAGTGCTGCCCTCTAAGGCAACACAGTTTACTTTTTGAATCTAGCAACATACAAAACCGCTCTGAGTTATCTGCGCTAATAAACATTGCAAAACCGGTACAGATATCTAACAAACCATTAAAAGAAACCAAGTGCCAGTGTAAACTTTGTGTCCTAATATTAACAAACCAGCGATCTAAGCCACGAACCAAGCCGGGGTACCCTGAAGAAGAGGATCTCCTAGTGCGGTTGAGTGGTGGATACAGTCCTCCTAAATTCATTTCCTAAGCATGTCCATAAAACTTTCCATGGTTTTTACAATTTCTGACTATGTGTCTGTCGTTTGTACACACATCACGTAAAAACTACTAGAGAGATTTTGTTGAAATTTAGTACGATAATATATTATATATTTTACATAAATATTGACATTAATACATAAATAATAACATCCACAGGTGTTGTACAGATGCGATCACAGTTCGCGGAGAATATCGTGCGTTCAGCGGACGCGTCCGTGCGCAACCGAGGTCGGTTTTTTTTTTTTCTAACTGACTACGCTATTGACCAAGCAAGGTCTTAACAGCTTCACCGGACTACTAAGGCGAGCTCTTAAGGCACTCAGCCGATTTTACTTTGACAACTAGCTCAAGGGTGCGCGGCAAACCTCGGCTTTGGCTGTTGCCTGATAAATGCAATTCGCGACCTATCTGAGCTAACCTAAGCTAACTATTCATACATATATGAGTTGTTGAAACATATATGTGTACCAAGCATACATACCTCAACAACCCTTATATATATTTCGTATCGGATAATATTCTAAACTATTTCAGTTTGATAAGGGGAAAAAATAAAACCCTTCCACCTGCATGTGTAAGCGTGTATGCGTGCACGTGTGTGGAGGTGATATGTGTAATGTTGTCGCAGTGATGTAAGATTTTGTGTCACTGTATCGCGCGAGCAGCGTACTCAAGGGCTCCACGCCGAGGGAACGGACCTAGGCTTGAGCTGCTGCCGAGGGGGGCCTAGTCTGGTGTGCGGGAGCGAAATTTACCCCCAGACCACGGCGGCGTGATCTGTGGTTACGCGGGCGTGGGCGTGAGCACGCTCTGTTTAGAGAGACAGGCTGGTACTGATCGTTCACTGCCGTTATTTCATCGGGAGGGTCGGTAAAAATATGTCGCGGACGTCTTTTATAACGCGCAGCGTTTGGTACGGGTTCGTATTTTGCGGCGGATACCACTAACGGACTGGGATGATTCGCGGCTTTTTCAAAATAACTAATCGTAAGTGATTTTACGTACGCCCAGATAGAATAATTCGCGGTATGGCCCACGCCGCGGCACAGAACACATCTCGGAGGGTCGGAGGCGTCTTTCGTGCGAGAACATTCCCTAGTGGAGTGGTCGCCGAGGCACTTAACGCACCTGGACTTCAGGAGACAGTTTTGTGAGGGGTGTCCGTACACCTGGCAGTTGTGACACTGCGAGGGCACAGATGTTTTGCGCGGCGGCTCGACGATAACGCCGGAGAGGCGGCAGAGGGATGTGAGATTGAAGATCGCTTTCCCTTGAGGGGTGCGATCGAGGACAACGAGAACCATATCATATGGTTGTCGGGTGTGCGGAGAGCGCATACGATGAACCTCGCGAACAGGAATCTTCTGTTCTCTACGGATCACAACCCGTAGTTTACGCTCCTCTTCGAGAGGGTGCGTGAAATAGCCCCACTGGTTGTCCCGAAGGAAACGAGTGAGGTTGCGATGGGCGGTGGACGTGGCTACCTTCACCTGAATACCTACAGCGGTATTCACGGCGGAGGTGTAAGGGATACCTGCCGTTTCCAGCAGGCTAGAAATCTCAACCCAAGACGCTTTGTCTTGGATCGTAACGGGGGGTGGAAAATATTTTACTGATAGCGAGAATTTAATGAATTACGTTGTCTATTTGTAACGATAGCGTAACAACTAACGATAATAATGATTTCCTTAATTAGGGATACTTCATTTAGATCCTTTCATATGAACGAGTTTTATCTCAAATTTCTTCGAAGCCGTTTTCTAGAAAGTTCGTCGTTCATCTTCGAAGGCTGACCGGACTGACCTACTTAGCTTAGCTCCTCTTAGTTTCATTTCAAACGACCGTTTCTTAGTCATTTTATAGAATTTTATTATGCTCCTACTTTGCTTTACATTTCTCTGGTAATAATTAATTAATGTTATTACATTCAGTTGTTATCTTATTTACCTACGCAAAGTCATGGGACCTTGGAAAAACAATTATATTGTGCTGTGAAACTAGTATATAATGGAGGGAAATCCACGATATAAATAATACACGTTATTCGAATGCGTTACTTATACAGTGAATCACATAAGGTATATTTGTACATATAAATTATTACAAATTGTTTTTAAATTTTTTACTATAATATTTCATGTATCTTTTGCTAGGTAGCGTATTTGAATATCGTGATTTTAAATGTAGTTTCGAATCCTTGCAATGAGACGGAAGTTTTGGTGAAGGAAACCATGGCATAATGCTTTATCTATACTATCGAACGCGGGAGTCGGATCGGAACTTCTCAGACGCATTATGATTATAAATAGAAACATGTAATGCAAGATGTTATATAAAAAAAATTGAGCCGTCACGGGATGTATGGCAGATGTGAAACGCATGTGTAACGAAGTAAACAACACTGTATACAGTATAGGTATACAAACTCAGTGCGGCAAGAGAGATTGCGCACAAGAGAGAATGTAACATTCGGATGGTTAAGATGAAACAGTCAATACCGAGGTAATAAGAGTAGACGTACATTTGTAGTTGTGGTTGAGAGGATTGACCGCTGAACTGTAGATTCCATGTACGTAGATTCAAAGCCTGATGTATATATTTACTTAACAATTGGTTATATTGGTCGGGAGTGAAGGATAACATAGTAAGTAAGCCTCAACCTGGAAAATGTGCTTACAATACCAAGAAGAAACTTTTAACATTCTGTATTTAGCAGTCGTCCGTCTTCGATCTCCTGGAATGTGTACGTAGAATGTGAATAATTATCATAATACATGTTAATGATATTGAACAGAAACGGATTCATATATATATCCAATAGAAAAGTAAACGGCAATATACTATAGGTATTTTATCGTTCTTTTCGTGAAGGCATCCGCATTTTCATGTATTTGAAGTTACTACTAGCGGCATACATTGTGCAGCGTTCGTCTATACTAACCAATATTAACTTGAGAATGCAAAATACCTTCTTTACAATTTCACGTACTATAACTAAGATTATCGTAAAATATAAATTCTATTCTAGTCTGAACTATCTGTCAAATTAATCACATTTCCAAAACATTAACGCCGATCTTCTTCAACTCTAAGCTTTCAAAATTGAAAATATTACCAGTTAATATTTTAATTGAATGTAACAAAACCAATTTAAATATTTTTTACTTTATGTCTGTGAGACTCTTCAAATGGTCTTTAGTAGTGTTGCCCAAAATCAGTCCTGGTCTTTTACTTGCGTTTTTGCAAAACCAATACCAAGACCGTCAAATTTTAACAAGATCAATACCAAGACTAACCTCTGCAAGACTTGCGCAAGACGAGAGTGGGTCTGCAAGACTCTTGCGGTCTTACAAGTAAGTCAAATTTGAACCTTATTGGCAATATTGATACAAGTTCAGTACAAGTTGTATCGGTGTTAAGATCAGGATTCTTTCTAACACACAAACAATAAATTTAAACAAATAAATGTATATATATCTCAAAGAGTATAGTTTATTTATCAAAGTTTATGATATAGAATAGATTCAGTATAGTAACAATTTATGTTATGCGATATTTTGATTGCCAATCGGTCGGCTGGCGATTATAATTGTTTATTTGATAATTCATGGACAAAGACGCCGCTTTATTGATAGACTGTGCAACAAGTGTACCAATGCATGTCCTATATTGTTTGATCGTCGCAGCTGAAACTTCGCCGATGTTTCCAAGAATAAAATAAATGTCCAGGTTCTCATGACGGATACGAATACATATTGTGGTGTATTCACAAGAGAATCTGTAGTCGTCAGAATAGGTTACAATAATTTATTGGAAAAATCCTAACTAATATTATGAATGTAATTATTACTTTGTTTTATTGGAGACGAAATTGCTTACACGTGTGCGGAGTACAGAAAGGACACAGGATACCTTTCATCGAGGAAAAAATAATATTATTGAGGGACAGTGACCTGCCTACATTAATGCGAGCTAAGCCGCGAGCAACAGCTAGTAATAAAACACATTATTACTATAGCTTTACATTAAACTATACAAACATTTACAATATATATGGATTCCTATCGTAAATACACTATATAGCTAGTAGATACATAAATACAGCAGCAGCATAGACAATTTAATTCAATAATACTAATATCGTCAAAAGAAGAACGTAATGGAAACACGTCAATATATTTTAGTGTTAAATTAGAAAGTACAATATAGCTCATGACATTTCTGTTTTTTAATCTTCCGAAGAATCACTATGCTATCACACTATCAAAGAATGCTCAATTTTCTTTATTCGTCTTTTGGCGTGTACATATATATAAACAGGAGTTTTATATATCAATTTAATATATACCCATACTTCGCTTCCAGCCTATTTAATTATAATCGTTCTCAGATTAATAAGTTTACAATGAGATATGACTGACGAACATTCAAGATCTAAAAGTACAGAAATAATTAATGACTGGAAAAAGAAATTAAGTGATGAATTAATGAAACAGCAGAAGCAACATTCGGTCAAAATTGCCGAGTTAATACTCGAAACCTCTCAAAGAGAGACGCGAATTGACACTAAAGAGATAGTAGAGGAGGTAGTAAAGATAATAGGAGAAGAGAAAGGGAAAAGTAGATAAAGCCAAAATACAGCAAATAGAGAAAATTAACATAGCACTGAAATTAGTTAATGAAATATTATAAAATTTAGGAAAAATGAAAAGTGTTTGAGAGACAGCCGAAGTGCCTAAGCACTGTAGAAGGGTATGCGTGACGTTATTATGATAAAAATGAAATGTCCCAATTGTCCATAACAAGCACTGTAATCAATTTCTATTATACAATGGTCCCCCTACACAGGGGTAGTTAAAGTATACGTGCCGGGCGGTGCTCTGTAAGCGACTGGCGAGCGCTGCGCGCTAACTTACATTCCCGCCTGAAACTGCTGATACAGCGTCTTTCGCCCATCGCTACAGCACAATAAAATTACGCCTCAACCTACACACTCAATTATAATGTCATCCAAAATGGAAATTGACACGAGTGGAGACGTAATAAATAAAATTAGAACCGCAGTCGATGCTAAACGTTCGGGGCTATGCGATTACATAATAAAGAAGGCTAGAGACCAAAAAATGGTGCTGGAGTTCAATACAAAAGAGGAGGCGAATAAGATCACGCAAAAACTAGCAGAACAAGAACCCTCATTGATTGTAAAAGAGGCCACAAACAAATACCCGTTGATAATAGTAAAGAACGTTCTTACCATAAATACAGATGAAGAGATAATAAGTCTGTTAAGGAAACAAGTCATTCTTGATATGCCGGAAGAAGAATGTAGGATCTGTATTATATACAAAAAGAAGACGAGAAACCCACAAACAAACCATCTCGTGCTCCGGGTGTCGCCGGGGGTGTGGGGGAGACTGACCGCGGTAGGGAAAGTCTACCTAGACTTACAAAGGATAGTAGTGGTAGCGGATCAGTCTCCTCTCGTACAATGCTCGCGATGCCTGGGGTACGGGCATAGAATGAAGTTGTGTTAAGATGGCAAAGATAGTTGTTTTTACTATGGCGAGGTGCAACGCAGAGAAGATTGCCAATCTTATAAGGAGTGAAATCCAGCAAATTGTAAAAACTGCCACCTCAGCAAAGAGGAGGAAACAAAGCACAGTGCCTTTGATAAAGACTGCCCCATTATGATGAAATGGTATAAGATAGCAAGGCTGAATGTTGCGTACTGCTGAGGATGCGACAGTCTTGAACAGAAGAGAGCAGATACATTTAAGGAAAATACAGGTACTAGAGTCTTGCAGTAACAAAGGTTTAGCTAAAATATACAACACTAGAAAACTTGAGGTAACTAATAAATGCAGCGGAGTTGAAATTATTAGCGAAACAAGCGAGTTATTAGAATGGAATAACATAAAAAAACACCATCTACAAGCAAAAACAAAAAGGATCGGAATATCTGGACAGCGCAGCAAAAAGATATCACTGTACTGGGTTGAGACTGAAGGCATGATGATAGCCGGGAAAGTGAGAGCCGACCGTCAGGCAAAAACATTATTCCTGCTTCATGGGACGTTGAATGATGGCACATTCCCTTCATAAAAAAAGGAAATGTGTCAAATAAAAAGACAAACCAACATGACACAAAATACGTGGAACGAGAAGTAACGTCAGTAGAGAAGGAACGGAAGAAGAGATCTCTCATACAAGATGTCGAAGATGACAACCAGGGAGGAGAAATTTGATGGTTACAAAATAAAAAGACACAAGAAAGACGGCTGACATGCATGGCGCTCAAGCTAAATATGTAGTGAGGTAAGGTTAAGGCGCTGTTCGGAATCCTAAAAATGTATAGAATCTAGCACATAAAGTATAATATTTTTAGTTTAATGTTAGTTTAAAGTTAATGAATAAATAGGAGTACATAAAATACACTCATCAAAAAAGTCTAAGCAACATGTACTAATTTAAATTTTAGGATGGTTCTTCACATTATAACGTTGTATTTTATTTTTAAAATAATATCTTTAGGGTTCTATGATGTAAAAATAACAGCTGTTGTTTTTATAAGTTCTTTTAATAACAGAAATGAACAATATTAGAATATACTATAGAAACTAAGATACATAAGAAACTAAACTTTATTCTTACAAAATGAATTTTTTTAAAGAAAATGTATTTATTGTGAAAGAATAGAACAATTTAATATAAAGTATGGGCTCCTCTGCTATTCAGAACTTATCGGCAACGATTATTCATTGAATTAATGAAACTGTTTATGTCATCTTGCGGTATTCGCTCCCAATGGAATTGTAGCAAATCCTTCAGCTGTTGGGTTGTTGTCGCTCCGTCCAAGTCCTTCAAAACACGTCTCTGGAGCATGTCCCATGCGTGCTCGATGGGGTTGAGATCTGGCGATTATGCAGGCCAGGGCAATACCCGGTCCAGAGACGTGTTTTGAAGGACTTGGACGGAGCGACAACAACCCAACAGCTGAAGGATTTGCTACAATTCCATTGGGAGCGAATACCGCAAGATGACATAAACAGTTTCATTAATTCAATGAATAATCGTTGCCGATAAGTTCTGAATAGCAGAGGAGCCCATACTTTATATTAAATTGTTCTATTCTTTCACAATAAATACATTTTCTTTAGAAATTTCATTTTGTAAGAAAAAAGTTTAGTTTCTTATGTATCTTAGTTTCTACAGTATATTCTAATAGGTCCATGTTATGCGTTCTCTACACCATTCATATCGACGAGCGCGATTCCCGTGACGTATCGGTGGGCACCTGATTGGGCGTCGAGCTCGTAGGCCGTACTCATGCAGTCGATTTCGCACAATTTGAGGACTTACATCATCACTTTTTGTGGCATTTGACATACAACTTTCACTTAGGGAAAAAACTTCTCACATACCAAGACAGACTTCAATATTTTAATTTAGACACTTTAAAAGATCGCAGAGGATTACTTGATCTCACTTTTCTGTACAAACTAATGAATGGAATCTTGGACGCACCTGAACTACTAAGCAGAGTTGATATAACGGTTCCTGCGAAGCTGCCTAGAGCCTCACGTTTTAATATATTCGCTACGAAGTATTTTCGAACAAATTTAGGCCTTTACTCTCCACTAAATAGAATGATATCACTTTATAATTCTAAATCTAAAAGCTCTAATCTAGATATATTCACAAATAGTCTCAGCCAGTATAAACAAATTTATTTAAGTAACTTAAAATAAAAAGAAAATTGGAATGTATGTTTTTACTTTTACTTTTTCTTTTTTTGTTGTTTTTGTTTTAGCTTTCTCATTTACTTAAGTTATTTGCTGTAGAATATAATAAATACGTCGTAAACACCTATAATTAAGATTGATCAACACCATTTGAAATTTGTAGCCTCAAACTTATCTCTCGAGCGGTTAACATCGGTTAGCGTCTTGCAGTCAGTTGTATGTACCGGGCTTGCCGAGTGGTTGTACTCCTTTTAAGGCTTGGATGCTGTTCAGCGAGTTCTCCTGTGTTATTGTAGCGCTGCCAAAGACGACAAATAACACTTCTATGAATGCCAAAATGTCGAGATACCTGAGATTGATTACTTCCCGCTTGCAACATTCCTACAGCTCTTTGCATTTTATCTGCCATCAAATGACGTCGCTTCATGACGTAAAGAATATCTAACAATTCAATTTTGTCGCTAACTTTATTTAAATGGTTGGTAAAATTATAAAATCAAGACCAAACGTAGCAATTAAAACGCACTTAAATTCAAACAAATTCGCAGTCATTTGAATTTTATGAAAAAACAAAACAAAATCAATTTTTTTTTTTACTTCCAGCCAGTATGTCATCAATAACAAAAAAGTTTACTTACCTACGCACTTTGTTTGAGTAAATACTTAGAAATTAATTAATATAAATGGTAAAATTTGTAATATCACGCATGTTGCTTAGACTTTTTTGATGTGTGTAGTTAAAGAACCGTTAAAATCATAAAATACTTAAATTATACTTAGCAACTTAGTCGAAAACAATAAATAAAAATGATTATAAAAACAGTGTCAAAACAGAAGGATTAACAATAACAACATTAAAATACATAGACCCAATGAAAATAGTTCGAAACTAAATTCTAATAAATAAATTAAAAGATATAAAATAGGCAAATACCATTATAATTAAGAAATATTTTTGAATACTGCAAAAATATTGAGTTTAGATCATCATTGTAATTATAGATGTAATGAAATTAAATGGAATATAATAAACAAAATTAATATAAAATTTTCTAAAAACTTTAAATAACACTCAGGAAATAACTAATGTACCTAAATAAACTGAAACAAAATGTAACTAAATAAATATAGTATAAATTTTAGAAACATTACAAATTAGTAAAAGAAAATCAACATAAAAATACTAAACCATAAAATCACAAGAGATAAATGAAACTAGAAAAGATAAATAGTAATTTAAGATGTATCATGATGTATCAATAAACATCAAATAATAGTAAAACAAAGAAGTCTGGATAGAACAGGTCTCTTCCTACCTTAGCAGAGGAGCCCCAAAGACGGAATTAAATTCTCAGTCATATAAAAAAAAAATCTAAAAGTAAATTTAATGATTTTTTCGAAATAATTTCTGCGACTCAAATAGTTATTTGTAAAGTGTGCTAATATAAAAAAAAAGAAATAAAAATGAATAATACAAAAACTTCAGGAATAAGCATCATCTAAGGAAAAGGACATAAGGAGGCATCTAGTGTCTTTCCACGAGAAAGAATTGCATATTTTTATTCCACTAAATATTTATTTAAAACCTTTTTGATTATGAATTTAGTTCATTGGGTTAAACTTTACTATGACTATTTACATATTATTGAATTAATAGGTAATTGCAGGATTTGCAAGACTTGCAAGAGTCTTGTTGCAAGACCAAGACTGAGGGCGCAATACCAAGACCAAGCCAAGTCTCATCTTGGCCTTGCATTCTTTTTTACATCATAGGAGGCAAACGAACAGGTACGTCACCTGATGTTAAGTGATCACCACCGTCCATAGACACTTGCAACACCAGGGGAGTCGCAAGTGCGTTGCCAGCCTGTATTAGAAGGAGAAAGGAGTGGGGGAGAGGGAGGCGTTTGTGTAATACTAGACTTTAGTGTGTTATTAAAAAATATTTATGTGTACAACATAATTATTGTACCAATGATGAATGATAATTCAATGAATTATGATCTTTCTTTTTATAAGAAAAAAAAATCTATATCACCATTATTTTTCTTAATGTAGGTTCTAGGTATCTAGGTTGCAAACAATCGTCCCGAGAACAATTTTTAAATTTTGTCAGAACAACCGTGAGCACCTTGTCAGGACAGTTCGAAATATTCTTCTCTGTTTTAGTTTAAGCACAAAGCTCTGTTCCCGAGAACTCGGTGCTAACGACTCGCCCGGGATTTTCATTTATAATTTATGTACAAAAAATAAGGAAATAGATGCTACGTGACCCAGCCATACTGATCGACCTTGCTGTACAGTACGTACGTGGTACGATACGGTCTCCATCACGACTTCGTGCTTTCTCTCGTTGAAAGGTTAGGCTTGTTTAAGGAATGGGACATGCTTTATCAGACGCAGCCTTCATACACTCGTATTACATTGACGCACATCCACGGACACGAAAGCAGGCAACATTCAAATTTACATAATGGGTACATAATTTACATTAATCACTTTAACAAATTAATGTATTCGCGATCGAACTCGACTGCAACATGCAGGTAAATAACCGATTTAGTATAAGATGGTGCGCGGAGGCCGCCGGGGTTGCTGGGGCCGCCCCGGGGACTCCCTTTAGGAACAAAGTTCCTTACGATTTTTCTTCAACTACGAATGTAAAGTAATGCGATTTATACAGTACTAGCTTTTACCCGCAACTTCGTTTGCGTTATTGAGGTGGTTATATTAGCCTACAGTGGATCGTCTGTAGACATATTTAATAATTTTATGAGGTAGTCATTTAGGGCAGGTAGGTATTTTATAATATTAGGTCTTTACCTATGAAATTACCGTTTTGTATGAAAAAATTTAAACTATTTTTTTTCATGTATTTTTTATTTGTATTAATCGAAGTAATCACCCCTGCAATCAATGCATCTTTGCCAACGCAGTGGCAGTTTATTGTACTTCAAAGGCATTTTGTACAGCCTCTCGGGTATTGAATTTTTTTCCGTCAAGGAGTTATCCAAATTCTGGAAAAGTAGTAGTCTGTAGGCGCAAGGTCTGGTGAGTAGGGCGGATGAGGGAGAACTTCCAAGCCCAGTTCTTGCAACTTGGAGACCGTCTGCTATGCAGTATGAGGTCGCGCGTTGTCGTGCAGGAGCAGCGGAGACGAGCGATTGACCAATGCTGGTTGGAGATGTGCCAGCTTCTCCATCATTGTGTTCAGTTCTTCACAGTACACATCTGCAGTAATGCTCACCCCGTTTGGTAAGAAGCTGTGATGAATCACACCGGCGCTAGACCACCAAACAGTGACCATCACTTTTCTAGGGGTAAGTTTTCGTTTAGGGCATTGTTTAGGTACTGGACCCTGGTTCCAACCAACTTGCTGAGCGCTTGCGGTTATCAAACAGAATCCATTTTTCATCGCTGGTAACAATGCGGTTCACAATTTCTTCATTTGTGTGTCTGTTGAGCAGTTCAAGGCACGTCTCGACGGGTACTTAGCACTGGCGATCATTGAGTTCGTGGGGCAGCCATTTGTCAAACTTTTTTACCTTGCCAATTTGACGCAAATGAACCAATATTGTTTTGACGCTAACGTCGAAAGCTGCTGCTAATTCAGCCGTAGATTGTGTATCATCAGCTTCCACAATCGCCTTTAATTCGTCATTGCCAACCAAAGTCTTCGGACGACCGCGTGGTTCATTTTTCAGATCGTTATTCCCAGAACGGAAGCGAGCAAACCAATGACAGGTGGTGCGTTGGTTTGTACTGTTAGCTCCGTAAACGTCGTTGATGTTGCGTGCCGCTTGTGCCGCGTTGCTGCCACGACGGTACTCATATTCCATAATTACTCGAAATTTTAACGTATCTATGATGACCACTAAGATTGAAATGCGATGAAAATGTAACACTTATCAATATACAGATGACTACTTCTGGAAAAAGATTTCTATGTCTTTAAAATAAAATTAATTTGAAATTAGAATTCTTAGCCAACCAAAAATTATTTTGATTTGAAATGACCAGTACTGCAGATCGGCAATTTCATAGGTAAAGGCCTATTATTTATAAGAGTATTTTATTTATTTTAAAATCGTTCTTTTAAAATTAAATTAGAATTATTATGTACGTATTTTATTATATTATGTATGAAAGTATGAGATATAAATAAATATATGTACATATTGTGTATAAAAAAAATATTACCGACGCTTTCCCGCATTCGGGTCGCCCACTGGTCGACTACGTACGTCCCGCCCTCCTACCTCATGCACCGCCGCGGCACATCCGTGTGCGCGCGTCTCGCTAGATAGAAGAGTTTCGACAGTTTCCAATTCGATACTTTAAACTCTGAGTAGGATATCGCCAATAATAATTATTAGGAACTTATAACTCAAATACAACATTTTATTCAAATAACTTAGAAAATCAGAGAACTTTCATACTAACTTTGCACCCCTTTTTTACCCCGTCAAGGGATCATCCCTTGGAAAAAATATTTTACACGTTGTAGTGTGCTGGCCATTTATATTGTCTCTGGCCTTTTTTAATATGAACGACATATTCGATGACGGACGGACATATATATTTTTCCTCGACAAGTCAAGTCCATATTAAAAGTCTCAATTGCAAAGTCAGTGTTTGATTTTATCATATATATTGTATTTAATATGCCCGAAAAACGTGTTTCCTGACTTTCAATGAAGAACCTTCATACTGAATTTCCTTCCAGTAACTTCAAAAACGGCGAAGTTTCATACTAACTTTTTACCCTCTTATCGAGTGAATTCCCAAAAATCATTTCTTAATGCTCCCCTACGTTATAAAAGAAACCCCTGTGCAAAATTTCAAGTTCATAAACCTTATAGTTTAGGCCCTGCGTTGACATGTCAGTCATTAAGTTAGCTTCTCCTTTTATATATATAGATTTATATGTGTATACCTTCGTTACATAAGAAAAAAATGTACCATAGGACTCTCTGTATCTCTCTATGTAAGCTTTATATATTTATTTTCTATCATTTTTTATTGCAAATCATAAGGAATCAAGTTAAAAATTTTCATTCAGTATTTTAGACAAAATATCATCTACATCAAATATCTTTTCATAAAAAATACATTAAAAATTAGACATACAAAGTGCATTAAAAATTATAATAAAATATGCTAGATAATAGAAACAAAGTTGAGTTATGATGAAACGTCCACGCGTTCAGTATTGACGTAACGCAACTATTAACGCCATAGCCGGATAGGAGTCGCTTTCTTCTTTTTTGTAGGTATTAGTGTGCATATCGATTTATTATATTGTTTTCATAGTGCGACAAAAGACGGCGTTGTTTAATGTTTACAAATGTGATATTAAAGTGTCACCGAATATTGTGTAGGTAGCCGCATGGAGTCACACGGAGGGTTAGAAAGGCAAAAAAGTTGATAGAAATGCAAGACAGTTTCTACCCTTAAGTTGGTAGCGACACACTGCTGCCATACAACGCTCCTGTGTGCACTACAATAATTTACGCGAGAAAGCAAACGCGGCAATCTAAACCTATCAAGTATTGTACGAATTCAAGATACACATTAGCCGGGTTAAAAAGGTACCTGCGACGCACAAATAAACTACGTTATGTACAATGAAACAATTTTACCCATCTCAGCTCATTATTGCTTCCACATTTATTTCATTACTCGTTTTTATCGTACACTGCTTGTTATTTCAATCAATCCAATATTGTAATAATTACTAGTATGTACTACTACTATTTAGGGATGATCGATATTAGAAAAACATCGATGTTGACATCGATATAAAAGTATCGATGTAGGCTTAACATCGATAACAAATCATCGATGTTTTCACAAGCAAATAAAACTGCCTATTCTATTTATATCAATGTCTAGAAACATCGATGTTTATTCTAGCAAACAAAACTGTCTATTCTATTTATTAAATGTGTTTATTGATATTGAAGACAAAATACAAGAAAAAAATTAACATTCCCAGTTGGTGAGGCAGATGTCCCGCCATCTAGTTTAATAATGATAAGTTGTGTCGATACGGGGGCGACTTTGTCCTATGACATAAGTTCAGCACTCTCTTTGCGATACTGTTGCAAATACCCGACCCGCTTGCCATCGCGTACGCATTAATTACGCACAATTACTGCTACACCGCTATATACTTCGTGTATAACCCGCTTTTAATTTTAAGTGTAATAAGGAACTATCCACCTTTTAAACGCATAATATACATTAAGTGTTGTGTTACGTGAGTGAACGATCGGGTGGCCACCTACACCCCTGTGATACTCGTGTTACTTGTGGACGTGCGAGGACCAGGCAGCCGCATCCAGCAATAGGTAAGCGAAAGTGCTATATACACCTCTCGGATCGATCACATACTCTCACATGCTCAGGGTATGGTCAAAGTTAGACTGACACACATCCCCGTGTTCAGACATAATAAGTTCTCATACCGCTTAGTGAGCACGGCTATTTACACGCCTGCCTCACCACCAGTATTTTTGGGCACACTCTGTAAAGAAACTAATTCTGTAATGTGTTTTCCATTTTTTCTGTTCCGCTACTGGTACAGAAGTCTGCCAGCTTTGGAAAAAAGCCTTTGTGAAGCTGTCCCTTTTCCTTTTTCCCTTAGGAAATGCAAAGAAATAACTATTCGTTCGGCTTACTTCGATTACGTTGATCAGTATCATCTAGTGTAAAATAGTTAAACTTGATAGTTATCTATTCCCTACCTAGTAGTACATCCGACGCTAGATGGTCCTAAACAATATATTGACATTTCGATATTTTATTCTCATAACATCGATGTGTCGATGTTATCGAAGTCAAAACATCGATGTTTTTCAACTAAACATCGATGTTTATTCAACATCGATGAATATCGATCATTCCTAACTATTTTTGAAGTGAAACTTCTTTAGGCGCATGAGGGTAAAATTTTTACAGATGTATACGACGGAAGTGACGTCATTTGCAGTGAACGCAGATTTTTCATCTGACATGTGTACTTTGTACGCACGCACGTTTTTTTGCTTGTATTTTTACAGACTGCAATCTTTTGTATGTGTTCTGTTTTTAGCTTATTTAAATATGGCGGTTAAATAAAATGAAAACAGAATACGTACAAAGGGTTGCAATCTGTAAAATACAAGAAAAAAAGTACACGTCACTGTCACAAGTTTATTACCTTTTTTCACGTAGTCAAAAGATGATTAATATTATAAGAACTGCTCCAAAACACAATCTCCGAGTACATATCCAATAGATCTACTTCGCTTAATGTTGGCAGCGCCCTTGACATGTAAGTTATGTTCAATTTCCTAAAAACTATGTTATTCCTGTAAAATTAACATATTATTTTTTGTATCAAAAAGCATTATTAAGTCTTATTTGAACCTATATATAATCGGATCACAAATTATTTAGGAATTTCCCAATAATATTGTTGTTATTACGTTTTTATAGTAGTCAGCAAAGAGATGTTACATTTATCTATTCGTCATCCGCATGTAGCGTGAAATAATCCGTCCTCATAACTTTTTATAGCCTTTGAACGCGGATTTATTACATTCAAGCATGAATATATGAAACACTAATGTTGTATAATGACTATAAGCCGCCCGCGGCGTCGTCTGCTTTAAAGGACTATATTATATTTGCGCGAAACCCAATTTTTTTGAATTTTGAAAATTCTTCATTGGCACTCCACTCCTATGCATCTTAGCATGATGATATATAGCTTATAGCCTTCCTCGATAAATGCGCTATCTAATACCGAAAGAATCGTTTTGTAGTTCCAGAGATTAGCGCGTTCTACCATACAAACAAACTAAGAAACAAACAAACTCTTCAGCTTTATATATTAGTATAGATTAGTATCCGCTGTGCACCATTAATCTAGGTCAAACTGGCAAAATATTCTAATGTCCTGATAATTACATAAAACTGTAGATATGTGGTATGTACAGAGATGTAGGGCGAGTTCTCGAATTAATGTTACCCATTAATCTGTTCCTAAAGTTTTCGTGGTATGAAGGCATCACGTTTTTTATATGTAACGTGGTAAAACAGACATGCACACAATCCTCTTAACATTACGTCGTCCCTACAGATTATTTTTTTTTTTTTTTCGAACTGACTATGCTATTGACCTGGCAAGGTCTTTACAGCTTCAGAAGGCATCACGTTTTTTATATGTAACGTGGTAAAACAGACATGCACACAATCCTCTTAACATTACGTCGTCCCTACAGATTATTTTTTTTTTTTTTTCGAACTGACTATGCTATTGACCTGGCAAGGTCTTTACAGCTTCACCGGACTACTAAGGCCGAGCGCTTAGGGCACTCAGCCGATTTTGGTTTTGGGTAACATACACAAGGGTGCACGCACACCTCGGCTTGGGCTGTTTCCTGGAAAAAGACACGTCTGTCCTAGCTAACTATTCTAAGCTATTCATACATATATACATTTGTGAACCATACAATCGAAATTGCATGATTCACAAATGAATACGTGTATATCGGATTGAAACGAACTTAAACTATTCGATTCAGTTCGATGAGGGAAAAAAAAAACAAAACCCTCCCACCATGTGTATATATGTGCACGTGTGTGAGAGAGATGATCTCATATGTCTGTTCAAGTGATGTAGGTGAGTCACTGTATCGCGAAAATAATATCAAGAGGGCTCCGCGCGGGGACGACCTAGGCTCGAGATATTATTGAGAACCGCGAAGTGTGCGGGAGCTAATAGGGAACGATTACAAAAGCGTGGGCGCAACACGCATTATATAAGATTGAATTTAAATTTACTAACGGTGACGGCACCGAAGTCTAAAAATAGACATAACAAAAATTATTATTATTGTTTGACGGTTATTTTTAGGGGAAGATAGACGTAAATACGCGATTTACTCTATCTTATTTGAGTTATTTATTTTTTAACAGCTGCGCGCGCGAGCCGTTGTAGTGTAGCCGCGATGGCTGGAAATCTATGGATTGCCGTGACGGCACCTAGTAGCGGATTACGAGAGCACTCTTCGTACGCCGAGATCTCCGAGATCTCGTGGAAAATGAGTAGTTGACCTGCGTAGTCAATACTCGATAGGGAAAAGGAGTATGCGGGGTCATCCTGTGAAGGATTAGCCGCCGGAGGTTTGGGAGTGTGCTGGGACGCGGGTTTAGGAGCCCACGGGGCCTGAGGGGCCCGGTAGGGGCGGGGGGGCGCACTAGTCGCGGGTACGGACGCTGCCGGTGCACGAGACGTGCCCGGCAGGTTCGGGAAGGCCTCTCGAGACATGAGAGGCGGAGGTCGAGGACGGGCGGGGGCAGCGGCCGTCTTAGACGGCGACGCCTGCCTGGGGTATCGAGGGCGCTTTGTGCGCGGGGCGCGGGGACATCCGCGATAATTCGCGGTATGGCCCACGCCGCGGCACAGAACACAGCTCGGAGGGTCGGAGGCGTCTTTCGTGCGAGAACACTCCCTAGTGGAGTGGTCGCCGAGGCACTTAACGCACCTGGGTTTCAGGCGACAGTTTCGTGCGGAGTGTCCGTACACCTGGCAGTTGTGACACTGCGAGGGCACAGACGTTTTGCGCGGCGGCTCGACTATGACGCCGGAGAGGCCGCAAAGGGATGTAAGATTAAAAATCGCTTTCCCCTGAGGGGTGCGATCGAGGACAACGAGAACCATATCATATGGAGCCCTGGTGCGCGGAGAGCGCATACGATGAACCTCGCGAACAGGAATCTTCTGTTCCTTGAGGTCGTCTGAAATGTCGTCAGTCGGGAGTTCTGAGGGGACTCTACGGATCACAACCCGTAGTTTACGCTCCTCTTCGAGAGAGTGCGTGAAATAGCCCCACTGGTTGTCCCGAAGGAAACGAGTGAGGTTGCGATGGGCGGTGGACGTGGCTACCTTCACCTGAATACCTACAGCGGTATTCACGGCGGAGGTGTAAGGGATACCTGCCGTTTCCAGCAGGCTAGAAATCTCAACCCAAGACGCTTTGTCTTGGATCGTAACGGGGGGCGGTGGGCGGGGCTTCTTGCCCGAAACTGCGGAACCCGCAGCCACGGGCGAGTCGGGTCTAGAGGGCGCTGGTGTCGCCTTTGGCACTTTCGCTTGACCTGGCAAGGTTTTTACAGCTTCACCGGACTACTAAGGTCGAGCGCTTAGGGCACTCAGCCGATTTTGGTTTTGGGTAACATACACAAGGGTGCACGCACACCTCGGCTTGGGCTGTTTCCTGGAAAAAGACACGTCTGTCCTAGCTAACTATTCTAAGCTATTCATACATATATACATTTGTGAACCATACAATCGAAATTGCATGATTCACAAATGAATACGTGTATATCGGATTGTAACGAACTTAAACTATTCGATTCAGTTCGATGAGGGAAAAAGAAAACAAAACCCTCCCACCATGTGTATATATGTGCACGTGTGTGAGAGAGATGATCTCATATGTTTGTTCAAGTGATGTAGGTGAGTCACTGTATCGCGAAAATAATATCAAGAGGGTTCCGCGCGGGGACGACCTAGGCTCGAGATATTATTGAGAACTGCGAAGTGTGCGGGAGCTAATAGGGATCGATTACAAAAGCGTGGGCGCAACACGCATTTTATAAGATTGAATTTAAATTTACTAACGGTGACGGCACCGAAGTCTAAAAATAGACATAACAAAAATTATTATTATTATTAGCTTCACAGGTGCGCTGCACCTGCGTTCTTTTTCTTGGAACTGAGTGAGACCTTTCCTTGTATTTATTTATTGCTTTATCTATTTCTTGGTATATTTATTTATTTACTCTTTTGTTTATCTATTTATTTACGTATTTCTTTAATTCTTCAGTGATTTATTTTTAAATTTATTTTCTTTTTATTGTTTGTTTATTTAAGTAGTCTTATGTTATTTTTCCCCTGTCTCGCTCAGGTACTTATTTGCGTTGTTTTCCTATTTTGTTTAGTTTTAAACAGCTCCCTTTGATCCGGACTCGGGATAGTCCGTTAAATTCATTAAGGCGCGCCCCCCTGCCCCTCTGGCAGGGAGGTTTCACATGTCTTCCCCCGCCCCACTCTCAAGTCGACGGTTCGATCGGAACTCTTCCCTACAGATTATAATTATAAATGAACAGACTGGAAAGCAATCATGATAAGTTGCTACTTCTGTAAACTAAATTATGCTTTGCCAAAGAAAGCCTTCGCGATAGGACGTAGTAGCACGAGCACTTTTACCTTGCGATAGTAGCTAGTATAGGGGTGGTGCTGCTGCGAGACACGGGTTCCACAAAGTTTGAACGCTCAAACAGAATAAAACTTAAGTGCTGCCACGCTAGGAGCAAAGCAAAGCAATCGTGAGCGCACTCTTTAGCGTTCGCCTTCAGAACTTTCCTTTTGCATAGCGGGGAGTCAACATCGACAGTTGTACATGAGAGTGATATACCCACTCTTGCCGAGCTAATCTCAGCTCGGACGCTGTCGGTGGGGATGACCCGCTGGATGGCACTATATCTGCGTCTCCAAGAGGCTGGGGACGAGAAGAAGATGCCATCCGCCGAGGACTCTATGGCGCTCCTGATGATGACTCTTGATTATGAAAATCAGAGTCGAAGGGTGGCGCGAGAAACGAGGGCCGGCGCAATGCCATCGCTGACAACAATTTCGGCAGTCCTCCTTCCAGTGCCACCGCCCAATTACCTACGTGAGGTATGGGGGACCGCACCCAGCTCACCAATGCGAGCGCCTGATGAGTAAGCCAGCAACCTGCATAAACTGCGGGGAATCTCATCCGTCTAACAACGCTAAACTCTATCCCGCAAATCGTCGCGAGGCGCGAAACCGCCGAGTAGGCACCGTCGCCCGCACAGGTGATTTCGGGCGCAAGACGGCTGCCTATGCTCCTCCTAAAACAGTCGAGGAATCAACAGCGGCGACCTTAATGGCTCCCGCCAATTAACTCATACCCAGAAGTGGTAAGAGGACACCCCCGTGTAAAAGCAAGAACGTTACCCAAGCGGAGAACCCGGAGACCCAGCTACCGGATTAGGATAAGCATGAAAGGATATGCCTAAAAAAAAATGGAGGAACTGATTCAATATGAGATCCCAGGAATACAGCCATTCCTCCGGCAAGAGTTGGAGCGTCACAAAGACTCTCTTAACCACAACAAAGAAGCCTCACAAAGAGAAGAAATGAATCAACACGCTGTATAACACCCCAATGACCTGCCCGTCTTCACGGCCACTGAAAGAGGCAATACGCTCCGATACAGTATCCTCACCCACCCTGAACAAGGGGTAGGTTGAGACGAGGTGTCAAATCGTGGCAGATTCATAGCAATCAGACCATCTACAACAGAGTGTCAAACGTGCGTCTTCGAGAGTCTTCGGGGAGCTCTTTGAGTATTCATCGTGGTTCATCGTTCATCGTCATCGTGTCATTCTGTCGACTCGCTCTTCGAGTATCATTCAGATACTTCAGGCAGAATCATCACGTTTTGATCTGATCGCGTCGCTACTGGCCTGCCTAGTGTCTGCGACCTGTACCCGTGTACAGTGACCGCTGTATCGCGAGTGATATTGTAAAGTATAGTTGTAAGTACAATTGTGAAGTGTTAATAAATTCCCCACCGGTCAGTTACCGGCCCTGAAGTGAACGTGCAATTTGGTGTTGTTTTAAACTCTACATATTCACATAAAAAAAAACCTGTTCATCTGCGCACGAGCACTAGATACACATTATGCGGCAGCACATGCGGTTTTATATTTTAAAAAGCTCACATTATAAACTAAAATAATGTAATTTACGCATATATTTAAATACGCATAGACTACATGGCGTAGTCCATGCCGTCTGGCGGCTGCTCTGTCCGCTTTGCTAATACAGGTGCCGAAGCGTGTCACACGCGTCAAAAATATGTTGTTCACTGTAAACATGTGCGTAAGACGTGCGTTGTACTGGACTCCAAGAATACATATAATTGAAATTCATACATCTGTATCTATGTACGTAATTTGAGTTATATTGTCTTTTTGGTCATTTTGGCGACAATTTTGTTTTATTGACCGCGCTTTTGTCTACATTACTCAGTAACCATAGTAACATATAAGAATATTGTAACCAGTTCAATGAGCACTATTTAAATTGTCGAATATTAAAAACTGCTTAGCCAGATATAAAGTTTTATATCTAGATTTATATTTATACAAGATTTCAAGACGTCAGCTTATTAATTGTTTACAATTCAAATTATAATTATTAATAGTAATTTTGAAGATAGAAGGGGTCTTTCTAAAAAGATATTACACCATAAACGTATTACTTATTGACAATATGGGCATATCATACCATTAATATAACACCTTTAAATTATTGTTTCATTAATTCCTTATATGTAAGTGAGCATTGAGGTAGTTATATGGTGGGTTAAGGTTCCAAATATGCTGCTGATGATAAACCTCATTTGACACGCTGTTAATATTTATATATCTATACGTTATGTACATGTAAATTGCATGCGTGTCGTACTTACAATTGTTTTTAAAGAGCATATCTATTATTGTACATGGTCTCATAAGTTTATGTCTTTAATACAATTTAAATAAAACGCGTGCGTAGCTGCGGGTATACGGGCAGATACGAAATAACCATCAGAATATTACATTGGTATTTTTTACTTTTTTAGTCTATATTTTTAGACATCTAGCAGGTAAGCGCGATCCATCGTCGGCTTCATCGTCAGTTACCATCAGGTTAGATTGAAGCCAAGCGCGGACCTGTACAACATTTAAAAAAAACCTACACCATTATATACGAACCAATATAACACAGTGAACAATTGTTTATGATAAAAATGACCTCCAAAAATTTAAAACAATAAATATATCTTTTATATATATCAATCAGAGCGACTGCGCTTATGTGATAAAGTAACCTAAAAACGTTAATTGTAATTGAACTAAATAATTATCTCATCACAATTTAAATATTAGTTGTTTAGAATTACAATAGTACAATTTGATAATTTTATTTAGAAGTTAAGTATTTTATACAAAAAGGCCATACAATAAATCTATATGGATAACTCGCATTCTCGCAAATGTTTCTCGTAAAACGTGCTAATTTTGCGGGACTTGCATATATTGAATAACAATGAATACTGCTGATTTGATATCGCAGTATTAATCAGGTTGTAGCCTCTCTTATTTATATTACGGGGGTTAAGCTTAATCAGTTGCGCCACATATTCTAGGATCGTTGCTGACGTTCATAATTCTGGAGAAATCTAATTAACCACCGCTTATTCTAGTACCTTTACACCTAAGACTAGATAGGTTAGCTATTCGGTCCGTCACTAATTTAGGTAGTATTGAAACGAGTGTATAAAAAAAGCTACGCAAGCTTTAAAAATTCAGTGCCCTTCAAATATTACTGAATCGTGAACGCGCCATACGGAGTAAGTTAAGTGTTACGTAAAGCTTCTTTTATTATGACATGGGTACGAAGGGTCGAGGTGATGGTAGATTTAAGGGGTGATTAAACCGATAATACTTTTTTTTAGTAAATATAGGAGCAGAGGGAGAGCGAGTTGGGAGCTTTACTTAGTTTTTCTGACAACGGGGACGGGCAGATGGAAGTGACTAGAATTCTCCTTACCTTATTCTTTCGATTCTTACAATCCGTGTGCTCCTCCCTAATAACATAGCTATTCTCAAATCAGCAAATCACAGCCATCATACAAGAGCTCTCCCGCTAACTACACATAGTTCGTGTACAGTAGCAGGTAGCAACTAACACTTGACAATTGTTCACTGGACATATTTCCGTACGTTATATTGAAATAATTATGCAGATTTAATTTTGTAGTCCGAGTCGAAGCGCACTGAGCATAATTACTATTAAAAAAATGATTATACTTTCAGTAAAATATTTGTTTTTGTTTCTGTTATAAAGTTGAAGGGCGTTCATTGTCGTTTACTTACATAATATGAATCGTTAGAATACGATAATGCACCTGTCCCAACCGGTCACTCATTAATTATTCGGTGTATCGAAATAATAATGCGCCAAAGATACTGACGCATATTGTTTGATTCGTGTCAAATGACGTTTTACTTGAGACATATTTATAACTTACCTGAAATAAAGTTTGTTATTATAAATTGTTACAATAGTTTGGAACACCTCGTGGACCAGTATGTGTATGTTATCAACCAGAACCTACGGAACCCATCTTTGTGTTTTACAATAGGAATAAATGTAATAGTGGTAATATTAAACATATTTACCACCAAGAGAAACACTGAGTATGGAATATGTATGGAATGAGTATGGAATGGGTGAATTACTTACATGTATCTTATAGTAAAATACAAAAAATGAAGTCGTAATGTATGTTTTACTCCAGAAAACACAGCAGGAACACTCACCCGAGTGCAGGCAGAGTGCGAGTGTAAGCGTGCACGCAAACATTACTCGAGCCATGTCTCTGGTTGTTGGATCGCGGAATCAGCCGCTGATAGTAGTGATAGGCGTCGGGAGAGGGCGAGCCGCTCCGATGCACTGGCACTCTCTGCCGATCGGTGAACAGTGTAAACCTAAACGAGTCCTCATCATTTCACTCCCACCTTCGCGAATCAACTCGCCCACTCACTGGCTCGCACCATGAGTTCTTAATACAACAAGAACAAAAAATACACCGAAAGTGGCCAAGGTCCGCGCGCCCGAGGAGCCGACATACGACACACGGTACCGCGATGCCGGAAGAACAGGCAACGCTCGCTATTTACTTTACTCCATTAAAAACCAAGACAATAAATGTCAAACGTTCTGAATATACATATGAATAATTATAGCAGTATACTAGCTAAGCCCTGAGCCGTGGGCACGCGTTTATCACAGACTCATATTATATTCATCGCATTATTGTATTTTATCTCATATTTTATTATTTAACAATGTTTTTTTTAATCTTTTGTATCCTTTTCATTACGGAATAATTCCTTGTATACTAAATTTCTTTAAAAGTAATTTCTTTTTTGGGTTGACCCACCCTTTTCTTATGTCGATATTACATGTACAGACAGAACTGCATATTTATTAATGCAGATGATTGTTTCAGCAATTCGCCGCAGCGTGACTTAATTAATTTATAAAATATAATCATGTTTATTGCTCTGAGCAGTCGAGTGACCATCGCGTATGTCCCACGCGAATGGTGTAACCACATATAAACTGATAAAAACATAAAATAAATAAGTATATACAATGACATCAGTGAGATCACTAGATATTGAATATTTTCTTGAATATTTGCGATAAAGTTATACAAGTCGTTACAAGCACTTGTAAAGCTCACACACCGAGGTAACAAGCAACGGATACATGTAAAAACATATTTACCACAATAATTATAATCAATCTATGTTCTTACTAAATTGTTGTAGTTTCTTTATACAGTTTTGAGTGCATTTATGCAGTTACAAATAAATTTTGAAGTCCAGTGAAAGTTATTATGATAACGCATAACAACCTAACGATAACCTTGTGGCCGAGGTAACCACGTGCTAGATAATAAAGTAACAAAACAAAAGAACGTACACAACTTAAGTAGAAGTTGGCTTTTCAAAAAGTAAAAGATGAGCAAACGTGGGCAAATTGAGCAAATTGGGAGTTTATTCAAATGCATCATTCCAAAATGCTCGGTCAGATCAAATAAATACATAACAGGCTCTACAGCGGCTTTACGTCACATAGACACACGTTCAAGGTCGCGGTCGCGGTCGCGGTCACACTCTCGAATATAAAACTTCCAATAAATTATTTATTAAATTGATGTGTCTACATATCTCAATGTCGTTTCTATTTGAGTGTATTGTGTATCCATACAACACAATATTTTAATTTTTTTATATTATAAAAAACAAATACTTTCGTCTGTCTGTTATATGATTCTTAATTGTACTTTTATTTCGAGAACTGTTTATTTGAGTGTGTATTTGGGTGATTCATTTTATTTGTTATCGCGTTCTTTGGAACTACATATAGTAATTAATTTTCGTTAATAATCTTAAGTTTACGTTATTTTGCAACACGACAATTAATACAAGTGCAAAAATAACAATTAAAACACTGGGACACTCATGGTATTATTTAAGTCTGAGTGATAGACTGAATTTGATTACGAAGCGTTAAAAAATATATCGATTGTGTCTTTCAAGCAGACTCACGAACTATAAAGCGTTCATTCATATAAAAATAAATAATAGGTACGTTGTAAGTAATACGAACACAAATATAATGTAAATGGAGTGGACACTAGCACACCGCGCGTACCCGCGTAATTGTTATACACTCTATAATAATTGAGACATTTTTTACAAACACCTTGTTCACTTATTTATACGAGCGAGTACATTGAGGTAGGTAAGGGCGTTCGTTTTATTAATTACTAGCTGACCTGTGCAACTTCGTCTGCATCAAATCCGTTATCACCGGTTTCATTGTATTTTTAAACGCGAAAAATTTTAATAAACCTATAACCCGATTGCAGCCACACCTACCGTTTCCAACTGTAAATCCAAACTATCTAGGGTCTCACTCAAACATATACCCAGATGGTATGTGAGAAATCTTTTAAAATGAGCCTACAACCCGTTCGTAGCATCATCTACTGGGTTCATTTAAAATAAAAACTAACCTACATATATTGGCGGTAATGTAAAAAATAGCTTGAGAGGTCTATGGACCTCCAGTTGGAACGAAGTTCCTTTCCCTTGAGAGACGTTGTAGACTTTGTAGACGTTTACTATACTGTCAGTATAGTTTACATTATAAAATATCATGTTGATAGAGTTCAATTGTAAATTAAACGATAAAATATATTCATAAAATAACCAGTAACAAATTAAACACTGAATGATATCATAACTATTTTTAACTTGTATTGAAACTTTTTTGCACTCCATTGTATTGAAGAAAAATATAAATAATAAAAAGAAATGAGAACGAAGCGTGAACTATCACTTGGCTGTAACAATTCGTCTAAAAGCTAGCAACGGTTTCGACAGCGAATTTTATAAGCCAGTTTTTTATAGCTTTATGTTCTTTCGAATAGCGTGCGGGCTACCTGGCTGCCGGTAAACGTTGCGCTTATTTATGCATATCACACCCTTACAGGCAAAAATATTGATTTTTATATAATTTTAGAATGTTTTGTTTTTCACTAACTTTGAAACGCTACTAAAATATGCAATTATTATTGCCAGACATTTTTGTTATTAACAATGTGCCAAGAACAACTTAGCTATAGCTATAGTTTAGCGCAACACTTGCTGTATGATAAAGATAGCGATAATTGTGGAAACGCCTGTTATAGACGCATGTATTCAAGATGGTGTGAGTCTCAAGTAATATGTCTACGTTTATCGTTGTTTTTCATTGTTTACGGTGAAATCCAATATCATAATTGTTAATAAAATGAAATATGTTCTTTGCAATGGAAAAAATAAAATGGTGTCGAAATGAATTATTTTATTTATAAAAAATATCATTGAGCACATTATTGTCAATAACAAAAAATTGTCTCGCAGTGATAATGTCATATTTTAGTAGCGTTTAAAAGTTAGTGAAAAACAAAACATTCGATAATTATTTATAAATCAAAATTTTGACCTGTAAAGATGTGATGCGCATTAAAAAACACAACGTTAACCGGCTACCAGGTATCCTGAATCCTGTTTGGAAGGGAATAATATAAAGGAATATTTAATAACCAGCTTTTCTAAAATTCTCGTTCTTCCAACGTTGCTGGCTCTTGTAATAAGGTGTCCCAAAAAAGTCTAGTTACATTAACTACAAATTTTTGTCTTTCGTTATCCTGCAGAACCCCTTGCGTTTTTTGGGACAAAAGTATCCTAGATGTAACCTTGTAACATTAGTATCACTGTATCAAGTTTCGTCAAAATTGGTTCAGTACTTTCAGAGTGATACGTGTTCACAGGGACAGACAAACAGACAGACAGACGGACGGACGGACAGACAGACAAAAATTGTAAAAGGATTATTTTTGGCTTCTATATCGATAAACAAGTGCACCGCAATCAAAATTTAAAAAAATATATTTAATGTACAGATTTGGCTTTGTTATAGTTTTATTATAGTAAGAAGATAAATAAGTATAGCGTACAATATCGCGGCAAATAATTTAATTTACATGTTCTTAGTAAGTTTATACAGTTAGGGAGATCCTTAGTTTGGTTATTAAGAAAACAAATCACGATACCTTTGAATTAATTCCAAATCTCTTATCTTAAATATTAATTCGGCCCCCAGGTTGGGTTAGACAATATTTTGGTACACAACAGTTCTGATTTTCACATGTTTCTTCAGAGAAAAACATCTTTGGGGAAATGAACACGGCACTATCCCGGGGGAGAGAGTTGGTAATATCTCACTCTCACTAAGACCCCATAATGTACCTGCCACCGCTTTCTTTAGGGCAGCATGGGACCATAAAGGCTATCACAGGCTAGTACATATAGTACAGGCTAGTAAAGATGTATCGCTATAATTATTCAATAGAACCTCTTTTGTATAAATCGGTTGTTGACGTTCAGATCTTGTTAATAAGCAGTATCGAGACGCCAACTTTTTGGTCGTCATGCACGTCAACATTATCAATATAAAAAAGAAAAGGGTGACATTCATTCATCTGTTTATCATCGAACGATTGAAACGGTTTTGTTATAAGAATCAGCAGCTAAAGTATCAAAACAAGAATCTATATTCACCAATCGTGGAAGCTCAGCGGCCAGCTGCAACACAAAGGAGATCACGAGGTACGTGCATAGTATCTTTACTGTTGATAGCTGGATCTAAACGAAAACTTTAAAGGTTCTCGAAGACCCTTCGGGGTCCCTCAAAGTAGCAGAAGGCCACTACAAGATATTTCGGCTACATCGGCTACATGCTACATCTTTTTGGTGCCGAAACCCGGGAGCTTCCATATAACGTCAATTTACGCATGGTATTCATCAATAAACAGCTCAAAATATCTGAGATAACTGTTTATATGTTTACTATTCTGTATATTTAAGTATCTGTTTCTTCTGTATTTTCATTTTGAAATTATTGTGAAATCAAATTATGCAATCATTTTTAATATTCGTTATCGGTGCATAATTTCATTCGGTTCACAGTAATTTTATTATTCCTTCTCGATCTATATCATAATACATATTATCGTTCAACTTAATAGAAAAAAAAAACCAAAGTCATATCATTTTACATATAATTATTTTTCTTTTCGTCTTTTCGCCTCTTAGATTCATTTGTAATTCATTCGTTGCATTGTGAATATATTGTGACATTTGACATATACAGGCTACCTCGCAGATATCTAAAACCGTTGTTTTTCTTATACAACATTCACTCAACTTGTGTGATTGCTTGTACAGTGCCTACGTGATGTTGTGTCATATAAATCGCTAATTCATCCATCGCCCCTATCATAGTACTTTTATCATAGCGTCCGTACCACAGTAATTTACTAGTTTAAATTTAACGCGTTAGCATATCGAATTAATTGTGCATAAGTATTGGGGCCGCCGCCTTGTCAATATGGCGACACCTCTCGCCCTCGTACGTCACCGGCCCGCGGTTAGGCGGGGTGAGGTGGAAATGAGGTGAGACGTGAGGCGAGGCGACGTTCCCCGGCGGTGGGCGGGCGTAGAACTCTCGAAGGTGGTAGCGAGAGCGCCGGTAGCCCACCTCGGTGGCGACAGTCGGATGCCGGTGTTGTCTTGAAGGTGCCTCGGTGATGTGCAATGATGCACGAGTTAGCCGATGAAGGTGGTGGATTATGAAGCGGAGGTCGGGGCGGTCGCAAGAAAACACCGTGGTTCTCGTATAATGACCGCGTCCCCGAGCCAACAGAGCACTATTACTGACGATGAAGACTTCTCGATGTTATTATTCGATATTATCTCAATGAGATGTACAAGCAGACTACTCGATATTACTGCTTGACTTGTACAGTTGAACTATTCGATGTTACTATGCTGCCTTGTGCAATCAAACTACACTATGTTATCTCAATGAGATGTGCGATCAAACTACTCTATGTTACTTTGATGCCTTCTTGAATCAGACTACTCTATGTTATCTCAATGAGATGTGCGATCAAACTATTCTATGTTACTACGATGCCTTGTGCAATCAAACTACTCTATGTTATCTCAATGAGATGTGCGATCAAACTATTCTATGTTACTACGATGCCTTGTGCAATCAAACTACG
>MU161313.1:0-29418 GCA_015888305.1 Antheraea pernyi | reverse complement strand
AATGTGTGAAAGGTAAGGATGGATTGTGTGAAAAATGATATATGTATAAAATGTGTGAAAGGTATGGATCGATTGTGTGAAAAAGTACGTGTGTATACAAGGTGTGAAAGAAATGGATGGATTATGTGAAAAATGATATGTATGTATAAAAGGTGTGAATACTAAGATGATATCTGATGGGGAAGGCATTTCACGTGAAAAGGACAACGAAAAAAGGTGAGGTTCTTAAATTCGTTCATATCGATACTAATTGGACTTCTAGTAGGTATGAATGTGAATACACAATTTATTTTTTCTATCATGTTTATTTTGTCAAGCTATGGGCTCTAAAGAACAGTCACATTTAAAATTCGGAATTTTTATAGGATTTTTTTTCGGATTTAACAAATTTACAATAAAACATTAAACGCAACTATTATATATGTATAAGCGGCCATATATATACCTTAAGTATCAAGTACTGTTCACAATATCACCGAGATGTCAGAACAATAACTAACAGAATAACGAAAAATATGAAAAAGAGATATTAATCTTCGATATAAATCGCTGCATTTAATATTTTTGTATAAATTTGTTCAATTCGAAAAACCATCCAAAAAAATCCCAATTTCAAATATGACTTGGTTTTAGAAGCCCATATCTTGGCGGCAGACGTTGTCCCGCTCTGATTATAAAAAAAAACCTTGACTACGTATATGCCAAAACGTTCCCCATGAATCACTGTATCCACTGGTGAAAACAGCATGAAAATCCGTTCTGTAGTTTTTGAGTTTATCGCGAACAGACAGACAGATAGTATATACCTTATCAATCTTCCTCTCAATGATCTGTGCCAGTTTAGCGAGAACTGGGAAGTGTGGTAAGACGCGTATTAATACGATCAGAGCGTTGCGTATCTGTACGTAGTCGCCCGAGTCCAAACAAACCACCATTGCTTTTGTGATTTTATAATGCCACTTGTGACAAACGTGCCTGGAAAAGATATATATTTAAGGAAAAACTTCTATTGTTACTTAAAATCATCTTATAATAAAGATAAGAATACGTTATAATATCACTAAATTGAATGTATCAATGATCTGACTTTACTTTGAGAACAGATCAAATAATAAAAAAAATACATTATTTCATTACGAGAATGATGATAATCTGTATCTGTCAATAGCCGCAGTTGATATTTTCAATTAATAACGCACATAATAAAAATTTAAGTCTAAATTATTACAAATATCATAGTGTTTTTTTACTGTTTTTATTATGCAAATTTATCAAAAAACATATCAATACTAATTACAATACACCCATATTTAAAATACACAATAACTTAAATGATTTAATACTAGCTTCTAACCGCGACTTCATCTGCGTGGAACAGTTACTTTGAGCTAACACGCAGCAGAAGCTCTCAAAAGGAAGAAAAGGAACCCCGATTTTGAAATACTCTTCATTGGTGTTCCGTTCCTGTTGGTCTCAACCAATAGCTCCTGACATTTGCACGTTCAAGCAAACAAACTCTTCAGCTTAAGTATACATTAAAATGAAACATATATTTGTTGACAACGTGCCGACATTAGACTTAGACTAAAGTGAAATATGTCTGTCAGTACTAGATGTGACGTAATGCGAATAAACCTTATTCCGGTTGCGGTTATGAAACTAGGATTAAAAAATATATAAGTGACTTATATGATTTATTACCTGTAATTTTCATATCCGACGTGGTCGTTAGCTTCAGTGAACTGATTAGAGACCCTGTATTTGGTAACGAATCCTGGATAATGTGCACACTCCTTGTGGAAGGCCTGTTTATCGGCGTGCCATCGCATCGCGGTCGAGAGTACTTTCCGCAGGAACGTGCCGTACCGAGCGGCCTCGCCCTCCGTGCACGACATCACAGAGTACGTTATGTCGCAGAATAACTGATCAAATTAACTGCTATTAGATTACACTGCTTAGTTGAATGGTAGAAATCGCCACGTAAGAAAAAAGCGTTATGCTCTCCCTCTATACGACTTTATGCATTTAGGTCGACAACATTTGGCAACGCTTAAATATATCATAATTTGAACAACGTCGTCTTTCGCTGCATTGTGAAAACAATAAAATAAATTGACATTGAAAGATATCAATTGATATTTTTCTATTATAGTTTTCCTATTTTATATTTTTATAATGGTTTATTATATCTAATATTGTATTACTATTAGTGAGAAAACTCTGAAACCACGAACCTTAAAAAAAAAAACAGAAAATGCAGTCTAAAGTTGGATAGTTTTCCGTTACATAAAAATGGCAATATAACAAGCAAACCATAATCTTCAAGAACTTCGTTTTTAACCGGAACAAACAATTGTAAGGCTAAAAGAGCCCATCAGACTTCGCAACTATATAATAATAATCATAAATACAGTGGTACAATAAAATAATCCCAAGGAGGGTTGATGTCAGGCAGGCGGCCGATCGTAAAATTAAGCCAAATCATATACCACAACATGAGAAACATGTTGTACCGACCCTACTTATGTGGGATAAGGGTAAGAAGAAGAAGAAGACATTGAAAGATATCAAAATGAAACAGCGCACTCTATGTTTGTGGCGTAAATAGCTGTATAACCTCAATATAGAACGCGTAGAGATTTCGTTAACAGTTATTTGTCTTTTATTTAGCATTTTTATACATGACTTATATTTAACTATTTTATATCTATGTTTTTAATAAAATCTTTAATGAACCTTTTCGACTTGATTGATTTCTTACTTTATTTCCATTGATGAAATGATAGAAAGTAAAGAAAAAAATATACAGATGACACAAATGAAGAGAGTCGTATGGAGGTGCTATAATACTTTTTCCTTACCTAAAATGATGTTGTTGTTATATGTATGTATTGTATATATGTAGTATATCGGTGTTGATATGTTATTTATATATTGTTATATTAAATAGGTTAAACATAATTTCATAAAAACTTCTCCTTTTAAACCTACCAACATTTATCTCTGCATCACCTAATGGTTGACTGGTAGAGAATGCCTTCGGCATTAAGTCCGCCATTGCGTATTTAAGGCATAATGTATAAATAAAAAAATCCACAAATATAAACAATCTAAATCTGTATATAAAATTAGATTCGGAATTGAAGAAAAAGCGCATAAAACTTAGTTTCTCGACAGCTGGTTATAAACAAACTGATCATGAAACCCGACACTAAAAGAGTCAATATGAAGTATGTATCGCCATGTATTGGTGGTAGCAATCCAGTCAGCTACACCTGGAATACGATAATCCTAAGCGTGCCACTATGCTGTGTTTGCACCTGGTATAGTATAATACCAGTATCTATAATAGATTTTCACACGACAATAAAAAAAAGGTGTATTATATACTACTATATAACATAGTAGTATTATATAGTAGCATTAGACGACTACTGGTCATTGATATTATAACTAAAAAGCTGTAGATACGTCGTAAGCGTTATTATAAATAACTATTTCTATTTCACCATCGACATTGAGAATATGCCATCTTACTTTCACATTTGATCAAGACAGTGTGGCGTTACAATATTACTTTACGTATGTGTGTGTTATCGTGCCATTTGTTTTTTCAAAATATCATGTAGGTAACGTATCTACAGCTTTCTATACTAATATTATAAAGAAGTAAAGTTTGTGAAGTTGTAGGGGGTAATCTCAGGAGTTACTAAACTGATTTTGAAAATTATTTTACCAATAGAAAGCCACGTTATTTATGAGTGTCATAGGCTATATATCATCACGCTAAGGCCAATAGGAACGGAGCAACAATGAAAAATGTTTTAAAATCGGGGCTTTTTCCTTTTAAGAGCTTCGGCTGCGTTTTAGCCCAAAATAACTCTGCCATGCGTACGAAGTCGCGGGCAGAAGCTATTACGTAATTATCTATACTAATATTAAAAGAGGTAAAGTTTGTGAGGTTGTAGCGGGTAATATCTGTGGAGTCGGAGAAAAAATGGTCGAACGAAAACGTTTCTTACGAACGCTGCCTTTAACTATGAGAGATATATGATTGAGTTCTAGAGAAAAGTTGTAACTTGATAATGCCTATTACCATCCAACGAAGTGGGCACGGGTCGGCTAGTTTACTTATAATATCATTGACCACTGGTAGATTTAACATAATGCGTATTTATACCTACATTTGTGTTCTGCGCATTTAAATATTTGCTTTAGCAAGGACTTTATACTCACTCTATCATAGCAGAGCAGCGTTGAGAAGTTCGGCGTCTTGAGCGAGTGTACTGTGTGAACGAACTGCGCGCAGTATAGTGCGTCGGCGGCGGTGAACACGCACCGCGGGAACAGGCACAGCTGCATGAGCCGCGTCACCGTCTCGTTCTTAGCGGACTTGGCGGCGCGCGCCGGGAACCACCCCGCACACTCGCGCTGCAGCCGGCTCGTCACGCGCGACACGTGCTCCTGCTGCCGACGACGTTCCTCCTACATACAAAAAAAATCTTAAACGGACACACAATACAGAATTTTATTGAAGTGAAAATCCTTCTCTATGCATGAGAAAGTGTCCGTCAATATGTCCTAAATAAGGTGGTGCTATAGTAGCAACAGGGTTAACCCACGTACAAACACACACTATTCTTACCAGGACACACAATACAGAATTTTATTGAAATGAAAATCCATCTCTATGAGCAAGTGTCCGACAAAATGTCCTAAATAGCGTGGTGCTACAGTAGCAACAGGGTTAACCCTTAACCAGCGACCCGGAGTCAGGCATGTATACAGAGGAGGGGATAGTTTAAATATATCCAAAACCTCCCTCACGAAAACTTACGTTACATAAAATAATCGGGATCATAACCAGTGTGAAGTACAAAGTAAGTATATGTTTGTGAAACAGGTTTTTTTTTCTATTCTGCACTCTTTTTTCGTTTAATTTGTTGTATACGTCAAAAATCGAAACTACGAACAACTATTGGGTGTTTTTCTTTTTATTTTAATATTTATTTAACTATTAACTATTTTATGACGGATTTTTTAATGAATTTTGTATGGCGGTTGCCTTTTGATCCTTTATGGATAAAGAACCAAAACGTCTCACAGGCTACGCGTACATTTCAACTTTTTTGGATTGGTCAGTCTCCCCCACTCGCCGTGCCTTCGCGTCTCAGTAGCTTTTTTTGTTCGTTTTGGAAGTGAACTACTAAGTGTTAATACTCGTTTTCTTTATATTTTATAAAAAAAAATTGACTTCAGTTACTAATGTATTTGTCATTACATAGCGGTGGTTAAATATCACGACAATATTGAAACAAGTTAATTTTCATAACCAAAACGACTTTAAAAGTAGTAGCCTGTAAGACGTCATGTCCTTTATAGTGTTATACATTTGTCATGTCACCAATTAAATGTTAATTATTGTTCAATTATTTCAACAAGTTTTATTAAAGGAAATACTCGAAAATCACTAAACATATTATTTAAAGTTCACAAACATTTTATGACGCTCCATGTTTTCTTACGGCAGTTATTTTAGACTATATTTACAAGATTATTTCGGACATCCCATGACCTTTACATATGCTAGCGCCATTTTGGAGACTCTTGGAACTATTATTTAGTGCATAGAGCTGGACAGTTTTTCAACATGCCACCCTCCACGATTGAAACAAAGGATATTCATTCACACCACAGATTATTTTTGAATTGAAAATTTTTTGAGACGCGTGAAGCACTTTTTTTAGGTGAGAAAAACTCATGGAACTCGCGTCATCGTCACCACACGCCGCTTCCCATGAGCTATATGTATACCATGTATATATGTACATAGATATACCTCCGAGCATTATTAGTATACATTATATATATACAACGAGAATATCTCTCTACATATAAATCCATGTAGCGCACGGCGCGGCATATACATATGTGCTTCGTGTGACTGGTTAGTCTCTCGCAACATTTATACAGTACTCGATTATCGTTCTAAATCAATACAAAAAATTGGTGCTTAATATTTGACCTAATTATCTAGAGAAATACAAAAATTATATTCAATCCCATAGGCGACTTTGTTTGTAAGCACGTGGCAGGACAATGTCAGTGACCGACGGGCCGTGTTAAGTGAAGCAAAAAAAAGAACTAGGGTTTAATGAACAACCAACAAAGGATAATTTTTCGAAGTATAACAAAAAAAAGGGACTATTGTCCGTATTATTATCGAATGTTATTAACTCCGGGTCGCCCCCGGCAGATTTTGTCAGATCATTGTGCCTAGATTTATTAGGTTTGTATCCATACTCTTAAAGTCTTAAAATAAACTAAACCTACGGTTCTCTTTGTTGCTTATTGGTATTTGTTTTGATATTATTATTTTATATGTTAAATGTGACCGTGAAGTATCATGGCATTAAATATTGCGAGTTTTCAACCTGTCATCCGGTATATAAGTATATCTTTAAAAAAAATTGTTTTTATGGGCATTGATTGAAAATTATAATAATTGTAATTGTAGAATAGCAAACTAGTACAAACCTGTAGTTTATCAATTAGAGTATTCAAACGCTCTTGGTCTTTTTTGCCTTTTGTACCCTGTGATATATCTTTAGCGGCGCTTGCGGCTGCTGTTCTTAAACGTTCAATCTCTCTTTCATAACTTTCTACTGGAACTCGGAGATCGTACATTGATAAAGACCTATAGGGAAGAGATAATTATGAGCATAATATCAGCAAATTGATAATACATGTAACATTTTTATAATATATAGATATACATTACACTGGAAGTTAAAAATGACATTGTTTTCGAAATCGCTTAAAAAGATTCCTTTCGATGGGAAAACGGAAGAATATAAAAAAAACCATAAAAAAAATTATTCCGCAAAAAGACGTATTGTTTTTTTTGTAAATCTTAATTGACATATATAATTTACTAATGCATGATTAAAATTTTGAAAATCATAATAATTGCATATTTAATAAGAAAATTCAGAAGGAACATGAGATTACTAAACAATGAATTTAGATTGTCATGCGACACATGTTGTTTTTAACAGAAAAAAAGGTTTTTTTGTTTTTTGGCGTTTTTCATCAAAAGGAAGCTGTTTCGAAGCTGTGGTATTTTTTTAACAACCACCCATATTCACACCTAGCTTCTGCCCGCGTCTTCGTCCGCGTGGAATAATTACTTTGAGCTAACGTTAACACGCAGCGAAAGTTCTCAAAAGCAAAAACATCGCGATTTTGAAACATTCTTCATTGGTGCTCCGCTCCTATTGGTCTTATAATGATGATAACCTATAATGATGATGGTGATAGTCTATAACCTTCCTCGATAAATGACTTATCTATACTGAAAGAACAGAAAGGATTTTTCATATCGGACCAGCAGTATCAGATATTACCCCCTACAACCTCACAATATTTACTTCTTTATAATATTATCATAAATTATAATTATTATTATATGTATATTAGTAAGTATAGATGATACATATTTAATACATACCAGAATGTAACATAGAATTCAGGCGATATATCCTCCCACACTCTCATCGGCAGCATAGGAGTGATCGACACCACAATAGGCTCAAGCGCTTCTCGTGATGCTACATTATACCTTTCTATACTTTTATCCAGGGAATCTGATTTGTCCGATTCTTTAGCATCTGCTTTTCTTAACGATTCTAATTTGGCAGAGATCTTCTGCGCTATTACTGGACGATGTAAGAAAAAAGCAACATCTGCATCTACATGGTAATCACGAAGAAGTGCCTACAAATAAACAAACATACTTTATGTTTTAATCCCAAAAAGTAAACTGGCAATTTTTTTATGGTATATTAAACTAGTATTTGCTCGAGGCTTTGCTTATTTAATCCCATAGAGTAAATTGACAATCACTAATGTCAAACGTCAAAGGTAATACTGCCAGATAATTTTTTATCATTGTCCTTTTGTGTATTTTTCATTCCTATTATTTGAACCATAAAATATTAAATACTAGCTTCTGGTCGAGGCTCCGCTTTTATTTATCTCATAGACTAAATTGACAATAATTAATGTCAAACATCAGAAATAATATTACCAGATGTTTCTTTTATTACTGTCCTCTTGTCTATTTTAGGCTCCTCATATTTACACCGTAAAGTACTAAGCGGGGGGGTAAGGTTTTAAAATTATTTTTTGCATTTTTAAACCTTTTTTTGGAATGAACGAGAACGAGTTTGTCGAGAATATTATGTACAATTTTTAAGTCAATCCGAGTAAAATTAACGGAGTTAAAATGTTTCAAACGACCGACCGTGATACCTGATTTTTAGATGGTAAGAGAGGGTAGAAGATCCAAAAGAGGGTAGAATTCAATGTAGACAAAAGCAAAAAGATGCATTGGATTTGCTGAATGACAGTGTTTCACTGTATGGAGCTGGCATTGATGACTATATGTAAGTTTAAAAATTCATGTTCTTTTATTTATGGTTTATTTCGAATTTTCATGTAAAAAACTTTAAATCGATTTACCTGAAAACGTCATTTTTGGAGTTCGTGAACATTAGAACTCAAAATATACTGAACCGATCCTTTTGAAAATTGGAACATTACTTTTTCACATAAATCAATAGATAATCAATTTAATAAAAATTTAAAATTTAATAAAATTATATTACTCATATCGCCGCAATAAAATCACAAAAATATGCTTTTTTTCGTCTTTATAACCTTACCTTAAACACTAACTTTAGTTAGGAACTTTTAGATCTTGGAATAGTACATTTTTTTCCGGATAAAACTTTGTCCTTTTTTGTTCCCTTGACAACCATTATGCAATATTTCATGGTAATTGTTAATTAGTTCAACCGTAAGAAATAAACTCACATTCGCATTCATAACATTGGTTATGGTTTAATTCAGGGTATTTAGTTGTTAACTGAAGTATTTTGTGATATTCAAGGTTTTTTTTTTTTTTTCAATGTATTATTTGATATTGTTAATCAAAAATACCTGTAAAGGAGGTAATCTTGCGGCGTACTCATCAGGTGCGTGGGAAGATGCTAAAAATGTACCAAGTTGTACTAAGGCATCTTGACATTGATCTGCCAATTTTCCGACAATTTTCAACTGAGACCCAGGAGGCTCACCGCTTGGCAATGATTCTTCGTCATATTCTGTGTAAGAAACCATAAAAATTTATTTCATTAAATTAAACATTCAACCAATCATAATAATTTGAAATGCAACTGTACAAACCTTTCCAAACGCAACTGTGGCGTTGTTGTGCTGATAATATACACAAAGCGATGTCCAGATTATTTCCAACTATTGCTTCTTTCAATCTAGCTGACGATCTTCTTGTATTACGTACTTGAGAAAAATATCCCGCCTAGACAGAATACATTACTTCAATTACAAAAGAATAGGAAATGGAATAGATATTTAGTCTAATATTTACCTCTCCTTTTAATAATTCCCCTCCAGCCATGGCTTCCAGTTGTTCAGTTGTCATTTCTTCAGCTGCTTCGATACCAGCCATTTTTTGGACTATTTCTTTCAGAATTATTAAGTCTTGGCTATGAATAAAAGAATACCATACTATACATACTATACATAGGGAAATTAAAGTGAAATTCTAACAATTGATTTATAACGTAATAAGTATTATTACTATACACCTATATTCAAATTTTAAATGAGTATCAGATATTTAAATAATATAGTTAATATTTGTACATTTTCAATGAAAAAATAAAACAAAAATCCAACGTCACATCACGAGCATCACACTGGTTCTCAGGTGGTCACCCATCCAAGTACTGACCGCAGTCGGCATTACTTGACTTCGATGATCGTAACTTCTATTAACCTTAACACGGTAACTTAACTTAGCTATTCATAGGTACAGTGTAAACCATTAAATTCCCAGCATACAAAAATCCATGTTGTGGGTGATTTAATATCTATGCATATCTAAATAGCCTATGTATTTCGACTAGCTAGTTAAGTTAGGGCGCCGTGATAAAATACCAAACATGCGCCGCGGACTGAAAAAGTTTGGGAACCCCTGGTATAACATTTTTTTAAAATTCTATACACCCAAAAATAGAGCAAATTTTAACGTAACATTATACTGAAGAAAGTTAACTAACCTCTGTTGAGCTTTGAGTCTATTGGCGACGAATTGCAAGAGCGCAGTGAGCTCGATGTTATGCTTTTTAAATGCGGCTCCGGCGAAGGCGGCGAGCGCCTGCAGCCACGCCGGGTGCAGCCACCGCGAGCTCAGCGCCTCCACCAAGCAGTAACCTAGCACGTCTAGCGATAGTGACGTAAGGTACTTTAACGACTCCACCACGGGCCCGATCAAATTGTCGTATGTCTGAATCTGTAGAATACGTTGATAATAGACGAGATGATGACTCAGTCTGAAGCTATGATGGCTCATATTAAAGCGATGATGGCTCAGTTTGAAGTGATGATGACTCAGTTTGAAGTGATGCTGGTTCAGTTTTAATCCATGATGTTTCAGTTTAAAGCGATGACAGCTCAGTTTGAAATGATGATGGCTCAGTTTGAAGTAATGATGTCTCAGTTAGAAACAATGACGCTCAGTTTGAAGTGATTATAGCTCAATTTTAAGCGATGACGCCCGCGTCGATAACCGTAGGTTTATATGTTTGAGATTGAGTCAGAGTTTTCAATGAACGAAAACATCGTAATGAAACATAGCATAATTACCATAAAATCTGTTGGTTTGTATCGGTAGCTACACTTGAGAGCAAATCTTCTCTAAGTTTAGCGTATTGATTGCCTTAAACCATATTGTCCTTTAACATCAGATGAAATTGTGATCAAAACGCTACACCTGCCTACATCAATTAATCGAATAATTGATTTTATTAATTATTGTTATTTAATCAATTATGTATAAGAATTTTAAAAATTGTGTTCCTGTTTTACCCCTTGTCACTCTTTTTAAAAAAAAATCACATGTATGTCAAGTATATTAATAAAAGGGTTTAAAACGGATTCGATTAAAAGTATTATGAATTAAAACAATAAAAAAATATTGACAGAAAATGTTTATTATTTCATAGTTTACCTGCAGTAACATATAGTCGAAAAGGAAAGCTGGTGCAGCATGTGACAGTTTCCCAATGAGCCGACCCTGTGGTTTGATGTTCTCCTTTGATACACGCTTCATGATGTGTTTAATTCTTTGGAGAGAATAGCCCCGGACTCGCATCAATGACGGTATTCGTTCACCCGCCTCATTCTTCCAACGTGAATACAGGCAATATCTACAAAAGGATAATACTCTCAATCTGTATACATGAATATAATTGAAGTGTCTGTTATTTGTATAGGATGAACTGATTTCGAGAAAGATTTTACTTGTAGATCGAGAACTTGTCAAAATATTATGCAGATAACAAATTATTATGCTCCATCATAGAGACTAAGCTGTAAGTATAACATTTAAAAAGGATAGCTTCAAATGAGAGATGGTTTGCTACTATTATAATTTAAAAGTAATAGTTGATCTAAAATGCATTATTGCCTTTGAAATAATTGACAAGCACGGCGAGGCCTTGGCAATCAGTCTCGATGTTGCCAAAGCCTTTGATAGGGTCTGGCACCGTGGTCTTCTGTCCAAGCTTCCGGCATACGGTCTCCCCGACAATTTATGCAGATGGATCTCTGGCTTTCTACATGAGCGCAGAATTCGTGTCCTTGTCGATGGATGTGATTCGCAGCTCATGTCAGTAAATGCTGGAGTCCCCCAAGGCTCTGTACTTTCACCTACTCTGTTTCTTCTGCATATCAATGATATGTTGCCTTTAGGCCATATTCATTGTTATGCAGATGACAGCACCATCCATGGGTGCTATTACAGCAAGCCTTCTTGCAGTCGGGGGGAAACAGAAAAGAGACGGCAGGATCTTGTGATTGAACTCGACCGGTCCTTGCATCTCATATCAACATGGGGAGCAAGCAATTTGGTCGAGTTTAATGCTAACAAAACACAGGTGTGCGCGTTTACCTGCAAAACATCTCCATTTACTCCTCTTCCTGCTCTCCAGAACGTCTCGCTCGCAATGCGAGACAGCCTCAATATCTTAGGTATAGATATTCGCAGCGACCTCAATCTCAGGGATTACATCGGGAGCGTCATCTCCACTGCATCTCGGAGACTCGGAATCCTGAACAGGGTGCGACGGTTTTTCACGCCAGATCAGCTATACCTCCTTTATAAGGCACAAGTTCGGCCTTGCGTGGAGTATTGTTCGCACCTCTGGGACGGTTCCGCCAAATACCTACTAGATACCCTGGACAGGTTGCAGAGACGGGCTGTCCGCATTGTTAATGATTCAGACATTACACAATTTATAGAGCCGCTTCAGTTGCGCAGAGACATTGCCTCTCTGAGCGTGTTCTACCGTCTGTATCATGGCGAGTGTTCTGAAGAGCTATTCAATTTAATACCTTCCTCTCCTTTTCATACCCGAACCACGCGTGCTGGGCTCCGGAGCCATAGTTTTACGGTAAATCCTATCTGGGCACGAACTAAAAAGTTCGCAACTTCTTATCTCTGCCGTACCGTGAAGCTGTGGAACAATCTCCCGGCCAGTGTGTTCCCTCCTTCCTATAATATGGGGTCCTTCAAGCGTAACGTGAAGAGACATTTATGCAAGCCGGCATGACAGCGGCGACCGGTGAGGGATAGTGTGTCTCTCGGTGGTCGATGAATATAATTGAAGTGTCTGTTATTTGTATAGGATGAACTGATTTCGAGGAAGAATTTACTTGTAGATAGAGAACTTGTCAAAATATTATCCAGATAACAAATTATTATGCTCCATCATAGAGACTAAGCTGTAATTATAACATTTAAAAAAGATAGCTTTAAATCAGAGACGGTGTGCTACATTTATAATTTAAAAGTAATAGCCAATCTAAAACGCATTATTGCCTTTGAAATTTAAGATCAAAGAATCCAGCATCAATCACTACATACATACTCGTATAAATTAACTTGAATTGTGTTTTACGTCCAGACTAATCTCTGATGCAGTAGTACCAATTCTAATTAGACTTTTGCAGGCAGATAGATAAATTTCTAGCAATAAGCAGTAGTGATAAAATTTAACAGAGGTGACTTACAATCAGTGGACTTGTAATATGAGTTAAGTGCTTACTGTTGAAAAAAATCCAAGATTCCAAGAATCCACAACTAATTCAGAAAAACCCATAATTCTTATAAAACTACAAATCATTTTCACGAAACCGAATCTAGCTAGTTACAAATACGAATTGAGATATATCTAAGGCAATTTAAAATTTCAATAAAAATTAATCAGTTCCTTAGCTTGTGTATGTGCTCTCACTGAAACAAAAAATAATAAAACCACACCGACTTACCTGCACTGATATGGATATAACTTTAACAGAGTGTAAATTTCTTCAGCCATGCAGCAGTTTCCATCCATAAGAGTGAGAGCCGGTAGAATTGCTGCATCTAATACTGTTAACGCCTCATAATGTAAAGGATCCCCTTTCATGGAGCGTGCTGTTTTTAATATTCTAATAATCTGAAATTAGAAACATTTCCAAGTAAAAATATTAACAAAATGTGTTTCCAGTTGTTATTTTATTTCATTGCATGATTCAAGTGTAAAGGAAAGGTTACGTCTAATTTTCTTCTTTAGTACACTCTTGTGAAGCTTACTTACTACGTATATAAAATTTATTATGTAAATTAAAAAAATACTTACTTTGTACATCAAAATAGCATCATAATGAAGAGAGGGACCTAGTAATATTAACGCAGGTATGACAGTTTCCTTCATGTCATCAAATGTTTTACAAGCTGAAGGAGCTAAGCTTGACTGCAATGGAGGTATAATTTTTCCAATTATTTTAGGAGAGACAAGACATTGACTGAAAAACAAGTGACATTTAAAATTTAATCTTAGAAAAACAATATCATATTATAACATCATCTCACAACACAATAAAGATTCACCAAATTATATACCAAAGATCAGAAGTTTCTTAAAGAAATAAACTTTTGAGATATTTTAAAACATGAGCATTCAGGATTCATAAAACACATCACAGATATTATAAAAACCCAAGAAAATACGGCATAACAGAACATTGACTTGTTTGTGTTCAATAAATATGTGCATGACAGTGAAACTTCTTCATGTAAAACTCCAAGTTCAAAAGTTATTAAAAGATTTTATACTGCCATATTTTAACGCTATATTTTTGACGCAAAAAAAAAGAGAAAATAGATAGTTGGTAAGAGAGTATAAGAAAGAATTACGCTATTAATAATAATAATAATAATAACCGAGAGCGATATTGTACTATAGAATAAGACAACAATACACACGTGAAATATAAAGCAGTAAAGATGAGGAAAATATAAAGTTCATTAATAACTATTAAAATACTTAATAGTTATTTTACACCATGCAATATTTTTTACATTAAATTTTTCTTCCTTTTACATGTAATAAGTTGCTAGTATTCTTTATACTACACTAGTACATATAATAATGATATACTCCGGGTCAGTATTTAAACCATATCTAAGACTTCATTAAATGGTTTTATGCAAATAGTGCTTAATTTAATGGGAAGTTCAGACCAACTTTAGTCAAATTTCAATTTTAGGACAAGTCTGTACTAAATATTCCACTAAACCGTTTTTCAACACACAATAGTACTATTTACATGCATTTAAAAATAAAGAAAATAATTAACCTTCTATACAGTGGTTCAACTAGCGCATGTAACATTCCACAAAGAGCTTTAGCTGGTCGCAGAGGCATATTTGTTGTTGGTAAACGACTGAACAATGCTGAGAATTCGCGCCAAGCAGTCACTTTCAACAGGGTCTCACATAATACAAGTTTTTGATTGCTCCAGTAATCCTAATAAATGCAATATAATTCAATAACACACAATATAAATCAGTGGAATGAAGTATATAAGATGGTAGAAAATTGCATCAGGTTACCTGTGGATCCGGTTTCTCTTCAACAAATACTATAGGACCATTCGCTTGTGGACCTTTAGTTGACACTATATTTAATTTCCGTATATAATCTTGCAGAGTTTTAATTTCTTTGTCTGCTTCTGCAGCTATTATGGAGTCATCAGGGCGCAGCTGTGACAATGCAATATGTTTATTTAACAGTCCTGATATTGAACTCTATAATAGTATGAATTATTTTACTTACCCAAGGATAAATGTCATCCAATGCTATAATTTGGTGTTGTAAAAGCAAAGCTATCACAGTCATCAATGGTGGGGGTTCCTTATAATTCTCTAAAACTTCCATATTTCCTAATTTAAAGCCCAAGACTTCTGAAATTACTTGTGGATCACCCATGTAATTTTTTATAAGTGGAATAAATAAATGATCTAGATGTGGTCGAGCTTCAAATGATTCTAATATTATGTCTAAAACTCTGTTTGGATCTAAATTAAAACAACCTGAAAGCAAATAACTATATTTAATATTGATAACACTCAATTTGTAGCAAACATAGCTGTAGTCAATTTATGTAAGTATATATTACATAAATAAGACAGGTAAAAATGAAAATGATATAAAGTTATATTACCTATCAGAGATTGTATAATCTCTAATAAATTTTTCCATTCCATATCATCGCTTATGTCTTGATTCAGTTCAACTATTAATTTAGCGTATCCCTCACTTTCCTCTCTAAATAAGTTAAACTTACGTTGTTTGTAACTAAAAGGGAAACAAATGTTTTGTTATATACATAAGGCAATTTATTTTAAGTAAAGATATACTGTTATTTTCTCTTCTATGATTATTTCTATTTCTTATTATTCTATAGTTACTATTCATGTACTTGGTTTTCAAGTACACTTAGTTGTAAACTCAATATTTTTAATTAAACTGGCAACAATTTTTATTAATATTTATAACAATGACAATACATATATATTATAAAAAAGTAACCGTGAAATGACATTGTTTTTACTTTGATATACCAGGTGAAAGCTTAAACTCTCAAAGTATTCTAGGATATGATACTCCATGGTTACATTTAACATATAATATAATAATATCAAAACAAATACTAATAAACAACCAAGGAAACCTAAATCAAAGTTTGTTCTAAAACTTTCACAAGTATAAACACAATCTATGTGCAATAACCAGTGTCGAAAGCTACAATGGGCGACCCTGAGTTAATAACTTTCAATAATAAAATGGACATAAACCCTTTTGTTTTGTTCTTGACGTTGCCGTGTTCACTCTCAAGTGAAACAGAAATCACTCAAAAGGTAATTATGTGTATATAATTTTTGTATTTGTCTAGACAAGTGCCAGTGCAGAGTATCCTCCATAAATATTGTTAGTGTCTAAACATTTACCCTGTATATATTTTTTTGTAACTCAACACACAAGATATTAAGTAGTAAGTTTAAGTTTTTAAAATTATGATATAAAAAAACGACTAAGATGAGGCGAAATAAACTGTACTTTTACATTTAAATATACCTTGAACATACTTAATACAAGCTGCAAATCTAAAAAAAATCCTATTAAAAAAAGGATTTATATTCTCATAACACAAGCTTCAAAATTTATTTTCTTCAATACAAAAAAATGATACTATGTCAGCAATATATACATATAGAAAGAAAATTGGTATTAAGCTTACTCTTATTACTATTGTTCAGTATCATTTATCAATCGACTTTTTTGACTTTTACTTATGTTGGTGACTTCAATCAACAATAACTAGATAAGGGGGCGGGGCGAAAAATACACCTCAAGAAGAAGATCTTAGAAGATACCCAGATCTAAAATCACGCGCAATAAATAACAAGTTATTTATGTGAAGATTCTTGCGTAGCTTTTATGAATAAAGTATTGTAGATATACATGTTTCACAATGCCGCAGTGTATTCAAAAGATGCAAAAATAATACCCGAAAAAGCAATTTAACAGCAGGAGTATCTACTACTACTACTACTTTCACTAAATACATGTTGAATAAGTTATATTTTAAGCTTTAAACTAATAAATAATATCAAATTTTGAACAAAATTACCGATTTTAAACCTGTGGTACAGATGTTTGGTCAAGGCTCGCCAAAGTACTTTATTCATTGCTGTTAAGGTCGAATTCACACTAAATTTTGTTTATGTTGTCTTTTCATATGTAAGTGAAGTAATTTATTGGTTTGCTCGTTTTAACGTAAATATTGGATAATATTTTGAACATTTGTGACTTTATTACTAGATGTCATGGTTACATGGTGCTACATAAGTATATATTTACACGGACAGCAGTTAGCTATGATTTTGTATGTGATCCTTTATCTAGTTATTGTTGATTGAAGGTTGGTGATATATATATTAAACTATGCAATTTTAGGGATCAATCATTATTGCCCGAAAATCGCTAAGCCAATCAATAAACACATCATACACATTATCACAAACAACATTGCTTAATTCGAAAATTGGTGATTTTTACTTTGAAATGTTATTGGAAAAATATTCTCGAGACGCGCCAAAGTACATATCATATTTTGAATGTTTCAACCAAGACTTAATAATAAGAGCCCAGAGTATTCAAATCACAATTACTGTATGAAGATTGCAACATTTGTTTTAAAAAAATGTATCCCTCCACTGAAACAAATTAAATTGTCTTGTTCAGTATTATTTGCCAAGGGACAATATAATAATCAATAAATGTATGCTCAGCCAAATAAAAATGAGTATATCTCATTAATCATCTTAAAGCCAAAAAGATACTATTACTTAAGACAGTCAACTAGTACTTAAATATCATAGGGAGTTTATTGCATATATTTACTTGGGCATTTTCATTTTGACATATTGTAAATTTTACTAAATACATATATTACATTAGATTATATAGAAGGAATAGATATAATAGTTGTAACAAGTAGTATAGTGCGTAACTTTAATATAATTTACAGTCACTCATGAAACTTCAGAATGATTAAAGCAGAAATAGTAACAAATAATTTCTAGAAATGAAAATGCAAATAAATTTACTTTTTGAACATGATAAATGATCCTAGGTTAGAGATTTTTAACTTGTGTGAGATTGTAGACCAAGCTAATAACAAAACTATCAACTAACAGCAACAAACATTGTAATTATACCAAGCGGATTTCATACTTACTACAACTTTGTCTTAATTTTGATAAATTTAGTATAAAAGTTTTTATTTTTTAGTGTACCGACATCCTGTAAGGTTTCTATTTCCAATCGTTCTTTTAACAATTTGTCAGACATAAAAGACTCCATCTCCCTTACAATATAGCAGAAATTGGAACGTTCTTCACTTTGTATGTCTACACATGTTTCTGCGTCTAACACACAAACTACATCCAATATTATGGAAGGAATATCTGCATGCAATACCTGAAAAAATCATAACGGATAAATATAATGTTCTTCTAAAATTCTAGTGATTCAAAATTATATTACAATAATTTTTACAATTTAAGACGACTGATTTAAAATTTGAGAAGTTTATATTCTTTATACTAATATTATAAAGCTGGATGATTTGTTTGTTTGGTTGGAAACGCCAACATCAGAAACTACTGGTCTGGTTTAAAAAACTCTTTCAGTGTTAGATAGCTCATATATCGAGGAAGGCTTTATGCTATATATCAAAATATCCTTTATTCAATTTAGGCCCTGAGAAGGTGCTTATGAACATCAAAGCTACTACTGGTTTGGAAAACACCCCAGTCATCGAGAAGAACGGGCAAGAAACTCAATCTAGTTTATCATTTCATGTCATATATTTTTACAGTAGTAACAATCGTTTACATATTGATTCACCCTATAATAGCCTGTAGATATTAAGATTACTATAATTATCATCACGCTAAGACCAATAGGAGCAGAGCATCAATTAGGAATCATTCAACATTTTTTTTTTCATTTTAAGAGCTTCCGTTGCATGATAGAGTTAGCCCTATGTAACTATTTCACACGGACATAGTTGCGGGCATAAGCTAGTTCTTTATATGGGCATACAATTTAACACTGTTGATTATTGCTGTTATTAAATATGTAATTGTGCCTTCAAATAATGTTCCAAAAGTTACATCAATTGCACTAAAACGGTGAATGAGCTTTTAAAACCAATTCAGAAAATAATATCTAATATCTGATAGTAATATACACTTTGCTTGATTGTGCTTCTACAAATTATTTTGAGTGCCATCAAAATAACTTAGAAAACCATAAATAGAATATTGCTTTGTAAATTACACTTAAAAAGTAATGAACTTATTTGTTGTTCTAACATATTTAGTCTTTAATACTTTATATATACTAAAATTTTATTGGAAAATACATATCAGCAGTTACACCCATAATATCTACAATTAAAACGAATTTATTGGTTAAGACATCTATAAAATAATTTTAACATTATTTTTTTATTATAGATGTAAGTTAATATTCTTAACACATTGTTGACTGGCAATTTTAATGAGAATTTGTCTATTATTCTAGCGACTGTTTATTGTTTAACTGTTTGTGAAGGACATGATCATGAAGGGTTTACTTGTGGGTGGTCATGTTTTGTCATGAAAACATGACTTAACCTGTGTCAGTCAACAATGTCTTAAAATTTATTCCTAAAGGCATCTCTATAAAATCTTAGAAGGATATTAAGAATATATAACTATATAGCTTTGAAGGATGATATGAGTTCTCATATAAGATACTAACAATTATAAATGATGGAAGAAACAGAAAATGTTTGGTAAAAGTTGTAATTACTTATGAGATGGCTTTCTCAAACAACATTTCGGTTTATATATATTGAAGAGGCATGTTAAAGTATTTTATTTTTTAAATTATAAATGTACTCACCACAATATCCTTGAGAACAGATAAAACAGCATCCTTCTTAAGGTATCCACGAAGTCCACAAAGTAATAGATCATAAATACTTTGTGACATGCCAGAGAGTTTTCCTGATTTAGTAAACAATGGACTTTTCTCTTCGTCTTTAACAAACTGAGTCACATATTTTATACTGGAAGTGCAATATCGACTATTATTCAATACTTGAATGTATTATGAATAATAAATACCTAACCAAACATTTTATACACACAAATAACGGACAATTTAAAAATGCTTACCGTAAAAACAAAATTTTACGTAAACATTACTAATCATGTATATAAGAGAACGTATAATTGCTAATATCAACATGTGGTAAAACAAAAAAGACAATATATTTTATATATTGCACAGCATTTACATAAAGCGGTAAATACTGATAATACTCACAAATATTCCTTTCCCGATTTCTCCCAGGATTTGCAATAATCAGATACAAATTTCATAAAAGACCCCATATTGAAGGATTAATATAAAAGTCCCATAAGATTATATCAATAATCAAACATTACCACCAGCAAATACCAATCTGCAGCCATTATTGAATGAATGAATAGAGATGAGCTAGGGATGACGATTTGAAAACAATTTGATGTAAAATCACTTTTTAGCACAGAAATCGAATTATTTTATCAATATAACACAATGAATTCATCCAGTGGTCAATCTTTGACATTTTAAAATCGTGACTTCTTTTTCTATTTCAATAAAAATGATACTATAAAATGATGTACAAATTGATCGACGTACTTAAACATGGAACATTTTTTCAGTCAAACAAATATAAATACGATAGATGGTTGTATGATTTATATTCCCTTCATCTTTTTTTTTTCAAAAGAGTGGTTTTCTTAGAGGATAGCTAAGGTTACAATTTTAAATATAGATTTTTAAATTACTAACAGGCTTCTACTTTAGGCCTCCGTACCCATATTTTTTCGGTTATATTTACAAATTAAAAATAGAAAATTATTGTAGTATTTAATATGCTATAATAGAGGCAAATAAACATTATCAAGTAATATATTATTATAACTTTTATTTATCTCTGATGATTATTACAGTTTTTTTGTTAAATTGTTTTTTACTTTATTATTGTTACCATGGTCAAGCAATAAAGATTAAAGTTTTTCTTTTACATAAAGTATTGAGAACTGTAATCAACAAAATGTTCAACTTATTTTCTTCATTTCTTTTTCTTCACTTCATTCTTCATTTCTTCACTTCATTTTATACTTACATACATAACTTTATACATACATATATGTTTTTTGACCAAAATACGTTAAATTTAAAATATCCCTTCTTTTTTATTTTATTGTTCAAAATTACATGAAAGTATAAACTTATTATGACCTAATTAAAAGTAAAGATGATGGTACATCGATTCCTATGTTGTATTTTTTATGCAGTTAAAGATTATAAAATAATGTATTAATTGATCTTCTAGACTTCATTTATACTTGAATTGATTACGCAGACTATGATTCGATATATTTTAAATTGTTTTTCGAGATTAATCGTATCTCTACAGTGCAGAGTAGATATCAGAGACAAGTAGAATTTAGTAGAAATAAACAATTCTTGTTAAATACTGTGTAGAACCACAGAGAACATTATATAAATTTAGGATGTGTGAAGTTTGATTGTGCTGAAATTTGATTTTAATTCTACAGTAATCACAATAGTATATATTCGTGAAATATATTGTAACAGCAAATCTTACATAAAAATGCCGACGTATGAACTAGCGTTATTATTGCGTACCATGCCAAAAGCAGAACTTACAGGTACATTAAAACGTGTGTCTAATGCTATATTCGATCGTGGTGGCATTATAAGAAATATCGAAAATTTGGGGTTTAGACAGATGCCGTACAAAACTAGCTCTCATGGAGTTGTACATCGAGAGGCGAATTATTTTTTATTCAAAATAGATACAGCTACACAAGCAGTTGCAGATTTGAAAGAAGAATATAGCAGAGATGTCGATATTATAAGGCAAAGAGTGTTCAAAGTACAAGAAGAAAAAGACTGCAATTGTACGTTAGAAGAAGAGTTACTTCCACCAGCATACCGTGATGAAGTACAAAAGATGATAGAAATTGGAAAGACTCAAGTAAACAGATTTTCATATAAATTCAAATACAATTCAGGCCTTGATTACTATCCTTTTCAAAAATAACTCTGCTATTAGGCAGGCACGTATACAGAGGCAAGGCTAGTTGGGATTTATCCCCCACCAAAAACTGACGTTACATGAAATAAATGGGATCATAAACATGCTTTGATTTCGTTGTTTCAATGTTTGTCCCCCCGAACCAAAAGGTTAATACATGCCTGCTATTAGGTAATTTAGAGATAAAACTATTGTAGATATTATTTTATAGTTGTTAGGTCTATGTATCATGTTAATAGTTTATTAAATGATTGAACATGAAGTGTTGTGTATTATTCCAACTTAATGTCAATAAATGAGATTCTCATATAATTAAATTTCTTGATTCGTGATTATTTACTTTTATAATATACATGTAACATCATCATCATTATTATCATCATTGTCAAAATTTATACCCAAACCTTCCTCATGAATCACTTTATCTACTTGTGAAAACTATATGAAAATCCTTTCAGTAGCTTTGAGTTTATTGCAAACAGACAGACAGACGTGCCAGAGGACCTTGTTTTATAATATATAGTGATATATAAAGATATTAGTAATTAAAAATATTTGGAGGTAGCAACATGATCAATGTTGTCTATCTGCCATTGCCTACTTGATTACTGTATGTTTTAAAGTCTCTTTGAAATGTATTATCTTTCTTAAATAAATTTAAATATTTTCTAACTTTTACAAAATATATTATTACATTAACATGTATGCAAAAAAAATTCAAAATAATATTTGTTTTCACATTGTAAGAAATCATAGTTGTATCACAAGAAATGTATTTCCACTTCTTTCAATGCATGTTACAAAATATTGTCCTTCTTTATTTGGAAAAATAAACAAATATGTATGCAGTCAACGACTAAAACTTTGTTCTGAAGTTGAGGAAGCACTTAATAAACAAATTTGTGCAGAACAGCAAGCAGCCCAAGATTATTTGAGCATTGCTGTTTTATTGCTTCAACCAAATATATCACGACCTGGAGCTGGTAGCTATTTCATGAAAATGTACTTTGAAGAATTAAATCACATGAAAAAATTTATACAGTATCAAATTATTCGTGGAGGGATTCCTGTTATTCAGGATATTAAAAAACCAAGTACACTTCAAAACATCACTTTACTTAGTGCATTCGAACGAGCATTTGTAATTGAAGATAATGTAACTCAGGTCAGTATTGCCCCAGTTAATTATTTATTACTGGCTTTTTCTCATGGTTTTGCTCACATTAATGTAAATTTTAACTATTTCTCAAGAAAACATTTTCTTTCCAGAGGAAAGATACCCAATGTCTTTTTCTGTATAGCTCTCTGAATATACAATGCATATTCATAATTTCATAATAATTAGTTAAGTAGTTAATGTGTCAAATGATAACATACTTATATTCGTATTAATATAATAATAAAGACATGTCAGGTCTACAGTGATATAACTAAAAAGCTGTAGAAATGTTACCTAAATGATATTTTCACAAAACAAATGACAATGAACGATAATACACAGATATGTAAAGTAATATTGTAACGCTACAATACTCTACAAAACATTACGTTATAATTATTTAAGAACTTGTAATTTGATTTGGTAAAAATCAAAATAATTCAAAAATTAGGTAAGTCCTTAATACCAAAAATGCAGCTACAGACCACAATAGGAAATCGCTAGGGGATCAAGGGAGCCCCATAGAAATCAAAAACAAAGCGATAAAAAGCTCCAAGAAGCCAAATTATTACTTGGGAAGTTGGAGAATTTGAAAACATCTATAAAAGATAACGTGCTAAGGAATATGCAACAAAGAAAACTACGTGGAAAGAATGGTGAACGAATCAGTAGAGTCTGAAGTGAATAAAAATTGGAAAGAAGACATTAAAGAAATGGTGGAAGAAGCCATCAGTAAAGTAAGAAAGGGAATGAAGGAGGAATGAGAGAAAATTGCAAGAGAAACAAAGGAAAACATGGATATATTAAGAAAACGATACAGGATATAAATTTAAAATGGATGTCACAAAGAAAGGGGAAGCAAAAGAAATAAAAATCTGGAGGAAGGCAGTCCATCAGCCAACCCAGGGTAGGGAAGCAAACACCTGTGCCCAACTTCCAGCACCTATGTACTCGATTATCATATCATCAACCTATGATAGGGACACGTTTTTATAATTTTTATAATGTTCTATATAAAGTGTGGATGCGGGGAAGACCGGATTGAGAGCTGATAGAGTGAGAAAAATAAAAGCTCAGAAAGTTGTGTTAGGATGCGTAGCGGAAGATGATGTGTGGAAAATATCTGAAAGAATTAAGAAGGTGGCTCCGAAACTACAGATAGAGAGAGCAAGAAACATTCATAAAGATGAAGAGATTCGGACGTTTATTAAAGACCAGAACAAAAACATATTACATTCCTGAAGATGATTATAGAATAAAAATTAAGTATAGGTAGGAGAAAATCCCGAAACCCCCACATTAACCATGTAGTGCTCCAGGTGCCCGTTGTTGGGGAAACTTACAACTGCACGCAGAATTTACATTGACAGTCACGGTATCTGATCAGTCGCCCCTCATATAGTGCACGCGATGCCTGGAGTATGGGCACGGGAAAAAGTGGTGCACAGAAACATCAAATGTGTGTGTGTGTAGCTCCGGGAGAAACACCTCAAGAATGATTGCCCAGAACTTAAAGAGGGTAAAGCCCCCAAATGTAAAAACTGCGTTCAAGAAAATAGACAAAATGATAACAATAGGCTTAATGCCTTTGACCAAAGTTGCCCTACTAGAGCAATATAGGACAAGATAGCGAGGGAGAGTGTGAAGTATAGCGAAAATGAAGAGAAGGAAAAGAGCTTTTGAGACTGCTGCTAAATACGGAAGCAAAATATCTGTCAAGCAAGTAGCGAAAAAGAATAGTTGCATGAAGAGCGGAAGGATACAGGAACTGTATTGCGCGGAGCCCATTTAGGTAACTAAAAGATAGAGTTGATTAATTTTTCAGTAATCAGTTCCAAATATCATCACGCTAAGATTAATAGAAGCGAAGCACCAATGAAGAATGTTTCAAAATCGTTTTTTTTCCCTTTGAGAGCTTCCGCTGCTTGTTAGTGTTGTTTGAATTCTGAATCAGTAAAATTGAAGAAACAGGAAGAGGATTACCATTAGCTGAAATCAATTTGTAATTGTAGTCTGACCGCAACCCCAGAACCTCGCCTTATATATACTCTTTCCTTCCCAATCCCCCACCTCTCCGCGCATACCTATGGTGCGGTACAGCGGTCGCGATCAGATTATAATACATATTTTTACTATTATTCAAAGGCTATTCTTACTTAATTTTAAGTGTATGCAATCTATTTTAGTTTTTTTCAATCTTCATATGGTAACCGGCCTTAGCAAAAATGCCAATAGATTTTTATTTGAAGTATAAAATGGATATTTTGTGGTATCACTACATTATTGACCAGTATTGGCTAGTATATCACCTCAACACATGTGCACGCATACATGCTTACAAATGAAAGTGGAAGGGTTTTTATTGAAGTGAAACCTGCAACAACATTACACATATCACCTTCACACACGTGCACGCACACGTGCTTACACATGAAAGTGGAAGGGTTTTTATTTTTGTTTTTCCCTTATTGAACTGAAACAGTTTAGAAAAATTACCCAACACAAAATACATATAAGAGTTGTTGAGGTACGTATGCTTGGTACACATATATGTTTCAATAACTCGTATAAGTATGAATATGTAGCTATAAAGCTTAGGTTAGGTTGGGGGAGCCTCCAGCTCCCAGAGAGAGGCGTCAGTTTGAGGCGCCTCCTCCCACTGTAACCGGACCACGGAAGCTGGGTCGGGGGGTCCATCTTCCTATTGCACAGGCCCGGTGGAAGGAGGAGATGGCCGGTGTGTACACGTCTGTCTCCAAACAAGACAGGGCCCGGCGGCGGCGCTTTTGGGAGGAAGTTGTGGAAAGGTGGAGGCGGGATCTGGCGGACGCACGGTACTGTCGATACACGATCGACGCAGTCCATCCGGTCCTGCCGGATTGGTGTAATAGAGGATGGGTTCGCGAATTGATTATATGAATATATAATCATAATATGAATTGATGAATCAGGCAACAGCTCAAGCCGAGGTGTGCCGCGCACCCTTGAGCTAGTTGTCAAAATAAAATCGGCTGAGTGCCTTTAGCGCTCGCCTTAGTAGTCCGGTGAAGCTGTTAAAACCTAGCTAGGTCAATAGCGTAGTCAGTTCGAAAAAAAAATTATCATCGTTCAACTTAATGCAACTGTTATTCTCCAGCTCTTGGAAAATCTGGTGCAAGTAGCAGATTCCGTCAAAGACTATCAGTGCTCAGATTTTGTTACATCAAGATTTCTTCGAGAACAACGGTACACGTTAAGTGAATTAGCTCACCATATTACGAAACTAACAAGATTTGGTGATGATGAACACGCTCTATATCATTATGACCTGCATCTATCTAATAGTCCTGGTATACATAAATTGAAAGCAAAATTAAAAGAAACTTGAATGAATGAAATAATGCTTTTTATTTAATATTGGTAAGTGTCTTAGGTGATTCTGAGCAACGAGAAAGCATTTTTATAATGTCATCTGATCGATTATCCTGTAAAAATGTTCTTAGTAATCCCACCTCGTTATTAAACTTGTTCCCATGTAGAGACGATGCCTGCCAGTCCACATACCACTGTATTATAGTGTCTGTAAAGAATTTTAAGCATACATGAGATGTTGACAACCTCCTTGATTTGTTGATTAAAGTTAAAAGAGGTTCACATTCTCTGAAACCTTAAATAGGTGTTTTCATTATTTTAGAAACTTTGGAAAGTTATACCTACATGTATAATTTACTAGTACCAAGTAAAATTTCACATCTATAATCAGTTTTCTAACTAGGCCTTCGATACTGTAGATATTACACTACTTCTAAATAAGTTAAAAAAAGGTAGGAATTACGGGTATTGTCCTTGATCTATTCATGATTATCTAACCAATAGATCGCCTAGACAGTCCTCCATCTTCTCATGGACTGTCCCCGATTCGGCTCTTCCCGTTACGACCTCGAGGTCAAGACCGGGTTGAGGATGAGTTCTTTGAATCTCTCCGTATTCCTGACAACAGAATATATTGAAGCCACGCTATTATTCTTTGCCGAAGTGGCTAAGGTGGCTAGTCGCAGGAATAAGTAGAAATTCTTAAGTAAAATATAAATAAAATTAGAATTAAAAACAGACAGGAATAGACTACAATAGCTAAGTCACAATAGGAAGTGTGTCTACTTAAGGTCAGACAACTGGTACAAAACAAAGTCCACATGGAATTCGGGGAGATACAACAAACAAGCACTACACTTGGCAATATCTCCCGTTTCTGAGATCCTTATGATTACTTACATAAGATAACGTGTAAGCGAAAGCGCAATTGATAAATATGTTAAGATTAGTTAAAATTGTAACCGTTATATCTTAATTAAGTTTTTAAATTGTTAATCATCAAGAATTATTAATAAAATTATCTCTTGGAAATATATTATTGTCACATTGTTAATTAGTTTAAAAAAAATTAGAATAAATATACACTTAATGCAAAAGATGAAATGTTAAAATAGTTGTAGGGATTATAGAAATGGATGAAAATACTTGTTTATATCGGAACTAAATGTACTAGCGAGTAAAGTATGTGCATAGATAGATGCGTAGAATTATATAAATAAATAAAGCGGGATAGGAGTATTAAGGTAAAAAACCAAATAAATGTTTAAAAATAAACGCGTAAATTTTGTAATAACATAAATAATGAAATGTATGTATATAATTAATTAGAATAAGCTATAATGAAATAAAAGGGGAAATGAAAAATTATTACCTCCGCATGGTAAGGGCTCGGATTATGTCTGAGGAATGAGGGACTACAAAAAAAAACCAATAGATCACAAAAGGTAAAAATTGGTGACTATTATAGTTCCGACACGAATATTAAATTTGGTGTACCACAAGGGAGTGTGTTTGGCCCTATTCTCTTCCTTATATATATATATAAATGAACTATGCAACCTTACATTAACTAATTGCAGAATACTCTCCTACGCAGATGATACTGCATTAATTTTCTAAGGAAATAACTGGGAAGAGACTAAGAACCATGCTGAGCAAGGTTTAGCAATCGTATCAAATTGGCTGAGGTGTAACATTTGTTGTAACTTTTGCTATAAACCACGCCCAAATACCGCATTACCACGAAATTACCTTTAAGGCACACTGTTGCAAAAATACGAGTAACTTGAATTTAACCAGAGTTGCCAGTGTGGGTATTTGGAACGTCTTAGGAATATTAAATATCTAAGTATAATACAAGATGAAACACTTACATGGACATGCCCAAATTAATTTACTATGTGGAAGAACTAGAAAATAGATTTCTGTATTTCAAATCCTACGACATGTTTGTGACACTAAATTAATATGGTCCATTTACTATGCATTAGCCCAATCACTTTTAACCTATTGTATCTGGCCTGGGGGGCGCTCATAAAACTCTAATGCTACGATTAGAAAGACGACTAAGAGCATTATTAAAGGTGATCTCTTTCAAGCCTTATAGGTTCTCCAAATCAGAATTGTATACTGAATGTCGCGTTCTGACGGTCAAAAATAATGTTTATGATGTTCCAAACAATAACACAAGTTTCTTAAGTAAATCTCAGTTTTATTGAGGTCCTTATTTGTATAACCGAATTAGTAGAGTTTTTGGCTTAAGGTGAGCCTAAATAAGTCGAAATCAGATCTTACACAGTAGTTTCTGACCTTAACGTACGATCAGACAGAAAATCTATTTATAATACTTAATGAAATAATAACATAACACTACATTACATCGCATTACCTCGCTAGGTCAATTGCGTAGTCAGTTTGAAAAAAACAAAAAAGAGTACTGTAAGTACAATTACTATACGAAAATAGAAAATGGTAGTACCTGAGATGAAGGCTAGGCCTAGTACAGGTACTACAAAACAAACAATAAAAGTATCGAAGTCACGAGATTGCTTCTAGGCAGTCCTTTTTTTTATTGTAGCATGCCTACGTCACTACACTAAGCACAATCCAATCCAAAAACAACGGCGCGTGGCGCTTCCACCGAGAGGCGATCTATCCATCGCTAGACTTCGCTGTCACGCCCGTCTAATATTGAGTAAAAGTTTATAGTATACTAATTTTTGCTCGTGACCTCGCTTTTATACATGTAGATTTGGCCTATT
>MU161312.1:18914-46781 GCA_015888305.1 Antheraea pernyi | reverse complement strand
CATTCGATCATAATGGTCACGGCTTGTAAACTAATGCTAATACTTTCTCCAATTAAACTCTACTAAATAAAAAAATCACATAAAGTACGTGAATGCAAATGCAACAAAACATTGGTAATGAACTTGATTTGTGTTACAACGCACTTTTAATATCTGACCTTCCAGGCTTACTTACGAGTAACGATTTAATTCTTTCAGACCGTTGTAACACAAATCAAGTTCATTACCAATGTTTTGTTGCATTTGCATTCACGTACTTTATGTGATTTTTTTATTTAGTAGAGTTTAATTGGAGAAAGTATTAGCATTAGTTTACAAGCCGTGACCATTATGATCGAATGGTTTGACCGATGTCCGTAGGTTTGAACCCGAACTTGTAATAACGAATTTTTTTCCGTCGCTCTTACTGATCGAACGAAACGCAACAATGCAAGCAGTGTTACGTCGGTTTTCTGTGAGAGGGTGGTAGTACCCCGGGCGAGCCGACCTATTCATGCTGAAACCAGTAATAGCTTCAGGGTGGCTCTATCACCTATAAGATAAATAATAAATGTTAAAAAGATAAACCAGATCGAGTTTCTTGTCGGTTCTTCTCGATGACTGGGTTGTTTTTCGAACCAGTGGTAGTTTTGACGTTCATGAGTGCTTTCTTAGGGCCTAAACTGAAGTTAAAGTATTTATGATTTTGAATCAAATATATATTGGGCTGCACAAGCTCAATACTAAATATCAATATTATATTGTACACAGGACATTATTACGCGTTGCTAGTTTAGTGCAAATGCAATACATCGCGAGCATGTCGAGACCATCGGTGATGCGAACTCATAAGAATTAAAATTTATATGTTTTTTAAAGTGAAACTTTTATTACATCGTTTCCAACTTTTTCGTCTGTGTGTTGCATGTCGCGTGATGGTCGGCCGCGGAGTAGGGATAAAGTGAAAGGCGCTCGTCAGAGTTCGTATAGTTCGCAGCAGCTGACCATGTAGTGTATAAGACTATTATTAGTTAAATGTCTGTAGTGTGAAAAAAGTTTCACTTTTACCGTGGTTTCATAAAACCACAGAATCCTTTTTTTATTTGTTTTTTTTTTATATTGTTTATATTCGTCTTATATAAATACATTATTTTTTGAATATAGGGATATTTTATTTTATTTCTTATTAAGTTATTTGCATTGAATATATGATAGAAAATCAAAATATACAGATTACCCAGAGAAAGAGAGTCGCATGGAAAGAACTTTTTCCTTGCATGATGAAAATATAAACAATCTGCACCTTCTCCTCATTCAGAATTGAAGGATAAGCGTAAGGAACTTCGTTCGTTAAGGAGTCTTGTGACAGCACCATTTTTATTTCATAAAATAATAAACTTACGACAATCAGACGCGAGTATACAAGTGTCATCTTGGTAGCTCCTTCTTTTATAGTTCTCTTTACATAAACAGCCTGGAGGACATGGTCTGCCAGGTTTACACGCTATAACTGTACGATCATCATCCATAGGGCAGTATTGATTTGGGCAACGGAAGCCACAATCAGAGAACGTACCATTCACTCCACACGGATTGCCATCTGTAAGTAAATAGAACCCAACGAAGAATTATAACCCATGTCTATTAATTACAGAACATTAAAATTACATTTCTTACAATTATGTTTGTAAAACCATGTATTAAAAACCAGTCCGAATTTATTGCCGATTCTTCTCGATGACTGGGTTGTTTTCTGAACCGGTGGTATTTTGAAAGTTATAAGCGTTTTCTCAGGGTCTAAAGTGAATAAAGTATGTATTCATTTTTGACATTACTCAACTAATTTCATAATTTTACCCACGTTCTTTTTATAATTAAATACTATTCTTGAAAAATGTAATACTCACTTTTACATTTGTCTGGTAAAATGCATTCACCATTGATAGAAGATAGAAGATACCCAGGTTGACATTGGCAGCCAATAGGGTAACAGGCTATTCTGCATTCTATGGTATTAGGTGCATCACAAGTTGATGGGCAAGGCCATGGACATTCTTTGATAATCGCATTGGGATCTCCATTACAGCCTATATTTTCTACAATATTCCATAATCTATATACTAATATATAAAGTTGAAGAGTTTGTTTGTTTGTATGGTTGAACGCGCTAATCCCAGGAACTACAGTTCTGATTTGAAGAATTTTTCGGTGTTAGATAGCTCATCTATCGAGGAAGGATATAGGCTATATATCATCACGCTAAGATCAATAGGAGCGGAGCGCCAATGAAGAATGTTTCAAAATCGGGCTATTTTTTCCTTTAAGCTACGTGTTAGCGTTAATAATATATACGTCACCATGGTAAAGTGGTAACTTTGTATCGCAAACATTTTAAAGTTTCTATTCAAAATATTTATTCTACTTTTGTTTTGTTTTCACTTTTTTATTTGTAATCAATTACGTATTATAAAAAGAAAGTGTGTGTATGTAAAATTAAAATAACAACTTTTTGGTGAATGGATATGGCTTAAGATATAATTTTTTTTAAGTCTTTTCGGCATTTTATATTGTTATATTTTTGTCTGTCTGTTTGTTTGTTTGTTCCGGGATATGTCAGAAACGGCTGGACCTATTTTCACGAGAATTTTACTGGCAAATATCCAAAAATTTAGCGAGTGAAATATTCTATTTTATTTATTGAACTGTGACTCGTGCATTCGTCCGTGTGAAATTTATCAAAAATATGTTGTTTATTGTAAACAAGCGTGTGAAACGTGTGTTTCACTGGACTTCAAGAATAAATATATACATAATTGAAAGTCATATATGTTTGTATGTAATTTAAAATATATTATCTTTTTGGCCAATTTGGCGGCCATTTTGTTTTATTTACCGCATTTGCGTCTACATAACTCAGTGATTATAGCAACATATAAGAATAACATAATTATATCGACAATATAATAAATTTATATAATAAATGATTTAACACATATTGTTCGCTAATGTATAGCTTGAAATTTTAATTACTTTCTTATATAGTCTAAGTGAGCACTTAGGGTGATAATATATTGTAGGTTAAAATTCCAGATATGTTGCTGATGATAACTCCCATCCCCTTTTGTAGACAGTTATTATTCACATATCTAATGTATACATTGTATGCTACCATAGATGGCGTGCGTGTCGTATATGCAAATGTTTTTGAAAAAGCATTTTTGTAAAGTATATATGGGCGCGACTATACTGCCATCTGGTTTCAATGTATGTAACTAACAAATAAAATCAAAGCATCTGTAGTGCCATCTATCAGCTAACTCGGAACTTAAATAACACGTGAAATATTATTACCAACTCTTTATAAAAGTGAGTAAAATGAAATATAGAATAATAAATTGTAATTCATAATTTAGAATCAATTTTAGATAATATCGACGTTAAATTATCCTTAAAGGATTATCCTTTTAGTCTCTAACATTCATGATCTTAGCACTATGTTTTCCAAACACATTACTATGATAAGTAACGATTTAAGATTATTACGATTTAATAGAAGTTTTGGTTAGTTTATAATTATTATATAATATTGTTTTAAGAATAATTAAATATAAATATGATTGTCACAAACGTGGAACATGATATTTCCGGTATGATATTTCTGGTCTATTTTTATTATAAACATTGCTAAATAATTAAGCGAACTAAGATATATTTCAACTTTAGAAGTTTTGAATATATTTAATTATTATCGAATATTGTTTTAACAATTTTAAAATAATAAATATAATATTTTGTCACAGAAGAGTAAAATGGGATATTTCCGGTGTATATTTATTATAATTATTTCTAGATAATTAAACGAATTCAGATTATATTTCGACTTATAATTAAGAATTATAATAGTTGTAGATTGTTTTGTGAACCGTTAATGTTACCTATGTTTGTAATTAAGAAAATATGTTCTATTATTGTCAAAGAAAAAGAGATATAGGGTAGTTTAGTGAGTTACGAATGAGCAATATAAAAGTAAAGTTAGATTCAGTTAAAAAGACATTCTTTGTACGATTATTGTAAGGTGACGTTGTGGAGAAGGAAATATATTGTAATTCTGACTAGTAGAGTCGTTTTTGTGATGGATCCTCGTGAGAGTTATCTGGAGCACGCTCTTACGCCGACATATACCTTCTCATAATTTTACATTTTTTTAATACATTTTAAGAATCCGCGTGCGGAGCCGCGCGTATCAGCTATTTAACGTATAAATTACATAAACTTATGAATGATTACTTCTAAAAAAGACGACAAATAGTATAAATAACTACACGGCCCGTAAAATTTGTTAAATGAATTTAATTTTTCTTGTCCTAAAGGGTCATAACGCTAAGTATCAAAATTCATATTCTCAAATTAATGTTGATGTCTGCTAACTTTATTTATTTTGTTATTAAATGTTCTCCCTTTAAATGGTATACAGCTGGTATGGTAATACAGCTGAAGATAGTAAACTAAAAAACTGGATTGAGATCTTAAAAGCAATTGTAGAAAAATACTGATAAGCGTCATACGATAGATTTTCTCATTGAGAGTGGTAGCTCATCGTATAATTCATAGAATATATTATTTAATGGTTTCGTGATATTTTTTCACCAAAATTTTAAGTTAATTACAGAATTCTAACTAAAGTCATTGAATGAAGCCCGAGAGCGTTTCTACTAAGCGATTATTCCTACAAACACTTACGTGGACACTCATCAACTTTAACACATTTTCCATCAGGATCGGATAAGACATAACCTTTCTGACATTGACAACCATCTATATTGCTTGCCGGTGGTTCAGTGTACGAACAGTTATTTGGATTCGGTACAGCACAAGTAGGTCTACAATGACTTGGAATCGAACAGTTGGCTGGAATAGAATAATACAGAAAATGCAAATGTTACTATTTTTTTATATAGAGTATGTTTTGATAAGGTTTTGAACATTGCTTTGAAGTACATTATTCAGTTACCAATAATTAAATTAAATTTTTCAATTTATTATTAGCCATTAAAGATTGTACTGTTAAAATTATTTGTAGCTGAAAATTGGATGTATTTGGAATACGATACTACAAATGTGTATTAAGAGATGGATTTCAGTAAAACAGTAAATAAATAAGACAAATCATGACTATCAATCTTTATTAATTAGTAATTGTTTCGTGATATTTTTTCACCAAAATTTTAAGTTAATTACAGAATTCTAACTAAAGTCATTGAATGAAGCCCGAGAGCGTTTCTACTAAGCGATTATTCCTACAAACACTTACGTGGACACTCATCAACTTTAACACATTTTCCATCAGGATCGGATAAGACATAACCTTTCTGACATTGACAACCATCTATATTGCTTGCCGGTGGTTCAGTGTACGAACAGTTATTTGGATTCGGTACAGCACAAGTAGGTCTACAATGACTTGGAATCGAACAGTTGGCTGGAATAGAATAATACAGAAAATGCAAATGTTACTATTTTTTTATATAGAGTATGTTTTGATAAGGTTTTGAACATTGCTTTGAAGTACATTATTCAGTTACCAATAATTAAATTAAATTTTTCAATTTATTATTAGCCATTAAAGATTGTACTGTTAAAATTATTTGTAGCTGAAAATTGGATGTATTTGGAATACGATACTACAAATGTGTATTAAGAGATGGATTTCAGTAAAACAGTAAATAAATAAGACAAATCATGACTATCAATCTTTATTAATTAGTAATTTTTGCACTGACACTCTCCTGAAGCACGGTTAATACTTACATTTAAAACACTGATCGCTTGGAATACACACTCCCGAATCGTTTCTTAAGTAACCGCTCTGGCAATCACAACCGGGTTCGCACGGTATCTCTTCAGGGCATTTAAACAGTGCAATAATACTTAAACAAGACTGGGGTGGACAAACTATTTTACACGAAACTGGTATTTCATGCAAGCCACATTTCGGTACTGGAAAAAGTTAAAATACACAAAATATTAATTCGATTATATTCTGTGCTTTTAATTAACATTTTAGTATCCATATTAGCCGTCAGATACAGGAGTATGAATTATGTTAGAGTATAGGAGTAGAGGAGAGGAGTAGCATAGAGGAGTATGACATTAAATATATCTGTAATTAAGTCCGGCTACGTAATTGCAATTCCCGTGGTGTTGCTAGTGGCTATGGATGGCGGTGGTTACTTACCACCAGGTGACCCAGGTCTGCCCCTATAATATAAAAAAAATCTACAACCATGTAGAGGGAATTACAAATTATGCAAATATCCAAAACACATGCAATTATGCACATCATAATGGTTCTTGTCATATTAAAGAGACCGTGTTGATTTAACATGTATATGATATATCTATGTTTATTACGAAACCGAAAATAACCCAAATTTGGGTATTATTTGGGTAACCCAAATAACAACAAACAAGAATTAGCTAAATAGATGCAGCCATTTTGAAATGTTGCGCTTACATACATTCGGCAATTGATTTTCAGTTATAGAGATTGGTGGGATCTTGTGTAAATTATATTTGATCGGTTATATTGGAAAAGAAGAACTCTAATATAAAACTGACACCATTGAATACTTACGGCACTTATTACTAGGGATACATATACCACTAGCATTTCTGAGGTGATCCTCAATACAATCACAACCAGATTCACAGTCTGGCTTCTTACATCTAATTACGGCTGGATCTACACCACACTGCTGCGGAGGGCAGATTTTTGGCAGGTATTTCATTATGTCCACACTTAGGTACTGAAATATAGGAATTATTAAAATATACTAGCTTTTGCTCTCGACTTCCCTCGTGTTGATTTAGTTTTAATTTATGTCTCGAGAACCGTACCGTTTTTTTTTTAATGAAAGTTACCTATGTTCTTTTATGTACTCCTAAAAAACAAACAAACTCACTCTTGTATTTATAATGTGATATAGGTCTAGTTGTGCCCGCGTGGAACCTAATGTAAAAAAACAGTGTTTAAAAAATCATCTGAATTTATTAAGACCACTTATATACTTTATCTTGTACCTACTTAAGTCGCGTCGACATTAAATTTACAACAACTTTTAACAGAGTGAGCTGAATTAAAGGAAACCAAGACCAAATGATACTCGAGGATATGCTTTATGATTTACTTGGTGAGGTTTTATCGTGAACGTAGTACTTTAGCAGTCATACAAACAGACAGAAAGAAAGATAATTCTAAAAATGATTAAAATGTATTACTTATTTCAAGACACCTGCAACAATTTTTTTCACTTAAATCAAAAAGTACAGACACTTTAATCTTTACATTCTTATTGTATGTATAGAAGATTGTTTACTACATAATTGTAATAAAAATTAGAAATTCTTTTATCAAATTTTATAACAAATAATATTATGGCCTAATCCAGTTAGAATGAATTTTTTCCGGTAAGTAAATTAAAATTAATATCAGATATCGCTGACAGACTGTAGGTGTTGTAAGAGCCATAAATGCAGTAACATAATTATTATGTAGATTTTGCTATCCGAATTAAACAAAAAAAGCAAATGTATACATAAATTGAATAAATTGCAAACCTGCCTCACGCAGTACCTAAGTAATATAACTTACAGTATACCACTACTTTCTTTGCATGGTTCCTTCAAGTTTTTGTATTGAAATATTGACTATATGAAATGTTTGAAAAACATCCGAATGAGATCATAAAAACTAAAATATCTAGACACCAAAGCAACACTTTACTGGAATATCTAAGATATCTTGCTAATTCAATGCGAATTTATACTCACGAGGGCAGTCCTCAATTTTAATGCAATTCCCTTCTGGTTCAGATAGAATGTAACCTTTTTTGCACTGGCAACCATCTACGTTACTATCTGAGGGTTCTGTATATACACAGTTGCTTGGATTACGATTTGAACAAGTTGGCCTGCATTCACTTGGTATAGGGCATGATACGGCTACGGAAAGAAATATATTATATATACTAGCTGTTACCCGCGGCTCCGCACGCGCTTTTTAAAAAATGTATTAAAGAAATGTAAAATTGTGAGTGGGTGTGTACATTACAGAAAAGCTTTTTCAAAAACATTTGTAACTACGACACGCACGTCAACTGTTATATGTAACGTGTACATTAGATATAAGAATGCAAATAGTATATCGAATGGGATGGGGTTTATCATCAGCAACATACCTGGAACTTCAACCTACTATATACCAAACTCAGTGCTCACTAACACTATATAAGAAAGTAATGCAAATTATAAGCTATACATTATGGAACAATATATCTTAAATCCTTTATTATATAGATATCATATGTCCGTATTGTCGATATACTTAACTTATTCTTATACGTTGCTATAATCACAGAGTTATGTAGAAGCAAACGCGGTAAATAAAACAATATAGCCGCCAAATTGACCAAAAAGATGATATAATTCATATTACATACAGATATATGACTTTCAATTATGTATATTTATTCTTAGAGTCCAGTAAGGTACACGTCTCACGCGGTTGTAACATATTTTTGATCAATTTCACACGGACGAATGCACAGGTAGCAGTTAATCACTACATAGTGTACCAATTCAAATAAAAAAAGAACCATTAAAATCGGTTCACAATTGACGAAAATATCGGTTAACATACATAAAAAAAATACATACAATCGAACATAGTAACCTCCTCCTTTTTCGAAGTCGGTTAAAAAGAAAGTCCTCTGTCAGTTTATCTATTCACGATAAAGTCAAAAACGACCATTTTCATGCCATTTTCACCAGTAGATAGAATGATGATTCATGGGGACGGTTTAGGTATACTTTGTCAAGGTTTTCATTTTATTATCGGGGCGGGACAACGTCTTCCGAGCCCGCTTGTTATCTGTCCGTAAAAGCCCCGTGGAAGTCGGTCCAACCAATTAGGAGATAGTAGCATATTGCGGATGAAGTCTTGAGTAACAAAATAAAATAGTCTAAGTTACTTCTTATAAGATGAGTTATCTGCCAGTGAAAGTCCCGTGAAAATTAGTTCAAGCATTACGGATATTCCACTGCAGCCGAAGGTGATTAAAAAATCTAAATTACTTTTTATGAGGTCTGCTATCTACCAGTGAATACCCCGTGAAAATCGGTCCAGCCATTTTGGAAATAGCCATGCGGACGAAACCGCGGACAAATAAAATAGAATATGTCAACCGCTATAATTTCGGCTATCTGACAGTAAAAAGTAAAATTCCCGTTAAAATAGGTCCAGTCGTTTTGGAGATTACCCAGAACAAACAAAGAAACAGACAAAATATAATAATATAAAAATATAGACAAAGTATAAATAAAGTTTTTTTTTGGTCATTTGTAGCCATATCCATTCATCAAAAAGATGTTATTTTAATTGTACATACACAAACTTTATTTTTATAATACGTAATAGAGAACAAATAAAAAATTAGAAATAAAAGTAGTACAAAATTTTTGCATAGGAAAACAAAATAAACTTCGAAATGTTTGCAATATAAACTTACCACGTTACCATGGCAACGTACTCGTATATAATACTAACGCTAACGAAATCTTTATTTGAACAATTTTGTTTTATGATTAAGAAGATAATAATGATGGATAAAATAATGTACGACATATTATATAGAAGATTTGGCACTTATGCCTTTATTGTAACTTGTTCATGGAAGAAAATTGATTAAAGGATATATAAGAAACCTATATTGACAACTTCAGAATTGGCAGTATGGATTAATTCCTTCGCCTGTCCTATTGGACGAATATTATAACTACTACTAACGAAATCTCTCAAAAGGAAAAAAGTGCCCGATTTTGAAACATTTTCCATTGGTGCTCTGTTTCTATTGGTCTTAGCGTGATAATATATAGCCTATAGCCTTCCTCGATAAATGAGCTATTTAAAACCGAAAGATTTTCTCAAATCGGTTTGGTAGTTCCTGAGATCATTGCGTTCAACCAAACAAACAAACAAACTCTTCAGCTTTATATATTAACTAGCTGTTACCCGCGGCTCCGCACGCGCTTTTTAAAAAATGTATTAAAGAAATGTAAAATTGTGAGTGGGTGTGTACATTACAGAAAAGCTTTTTCAAAAACATTTGTAACTACGACACGCACGTCAACTGTTATATGTAACGTGTACATTAGATATAAGAATGCAAATAGTATATCGAATGGGATGGGGTTTATCATCAGCAACATACCTGGAACTTCAACCTACTATATACCAAACTCAGTGCTCACTAACACTATATAAGAAAGTAATGCAAATTATAAGCTATACATTATGGAACAATATATCTTAAATCCTTTATTATATAGATATCATATGTCCGTATTGTCGATATACTTAACTTATTCTTATACGTTGCTATAATCACAGAGTTATGTAGAAGCAAACGCGGTAAATAAAACAATATAGCCGCCAAATTGACCAAAAAGATGATATAATTCATATTACATACAGATATATGACTTTCAATTATGTATATTTATTCTTAGAGTCCAGTAAGGTACACGTCTCACGCGGTTGTAACATATTTTTGATCAATTTCACACGGACGAATGCACAGGTAGCAGTTAATCACTACATAGTGTACCAATTCAAATAAAAAAAGAACCATTAAAATCGGTTCACAATTGACGAAAATATCGGTTAACATACATAAAAAAAATACATACAATCGAACATAGTAACCTCCTCCTTTTTCGAAGTCGGTTAAAAAGAAAGTCCTCTGTCAGTTTATCTATTCACGATAAAGTCAAAAACGACCATTTTCATGCCATTTTCACCAGTAGATAGAATGATGATTCATGGGGACGGTTTAGGTATACTTTGTCAAGGTTTTCATTTTATTATCGGGGCGGGACAACGTCTTCCGAGCCCGCTTGTTATCTGTCCGTAAAAGCCCCGTGGAAGTCGGTCCAACCAATTAGGAGATAGTAGCATATTGCGGATGAAGTCTTGAGTAACAAAATAAAATAGTCTAAGTTACTTCTTATAAGATGAGTTATCTGCCAGTGAAAGTCCCGTGAAAATTAGTTCAAGCATTACGGATATTCCACTGCAGCCGAAGGTGATTAAAAAATCTAAATTACTTTTTATGAGGTCTGCTATCTACCAGTGAATACCCCGTGAAAATCGGTCCAGCCATTTTGGAAATAGCCATGCGGACGAAACCGCGGACAAATAAAATAGAATATGTCAACCGCTATAATTTCGGCTATCTGACAGTAAAAAGTAAAATTCCCGTTAAAATAGGTCCAGTCGTTTTGGAGATTACCCAGAACAAACAAAGAAACAGACAAAATATAATAATATAAAAATATAGACAAAGTATAAATAAAGTTTTTTTTTGGTCATTTGTAGCCATATCCATTCATCAAAAAGATGTTATTTTAATTGTACATACACAAACTTTATTTTTATAATACGTAATAGAGAACAAATAAAAAATTAGAAATAAAAGTAGTACAAAATTTTTGCATAGGAAAACAAAATAAACTTCGAAATGTTTGCAATATAAACTTACCACGTTACCATGGCAACGTACTCGTATATAATACTAACGCTAACGAAATCTTTATTTGAACAATTTTGTTTTATGATTAAGAAGATAATAATGATGGATAAAATAATGTACGACATATTATATAGAAGATTTGGCACTTATGCCTTTATTGTAACTTGTTCATGGAAGAAAATTGATTAAAGGATATATAAGAAACCTATATTGACAACTTCAGAATTGGCAGTATGGATTAATTCCTTCGCCTGTCCTATTGGACGAATATTATAACTACTACTAACGAAATCTCTCAAAAGGAAAAAAGTGCCCGATTTTGAAACATTTTCCATTGGTGCTCTGTTTCTATTGGTCTTAGCGTGATAATATATAGCCTATAGCCTTCCTCGATAAATGAGCTATTTAAAACCGAAAGATTTTCTCAAATCGGTTTGGTAGTTCCTGAGATCATTGCGTTCAACCAAACAAACAAACAAACTCTTCAGCTTTATATATTAGTATAGATATAGATATAGATTCTGGCATAATATTGTAAAATAATATTAAACACTACATTATTTTTTTATTTTTGAAATGAAAACTTTTTAGCCTCGTAGTGATTTGAAACTCTATGAAACGAAAAAGCGACTTAAAAAAGAGACAAACATAGATATATAGGTTTTAACGTGTGAAAGAATGAGATAAAATACATTATACAGCGTTTCTTATATTCGCGGTCTCCTCATTGGATATTACACTACATAATACTGTCTCTGATCTGTGCGTTGTACTTGTGTATGTGTGCACTTGATTACTATGAAGCTTTCTGAAAAGTTGTCATAACCAGTGTATTCACGATTATCGCTTATATGAATATTTTATCATTTCCTGAAATTTCACTTCTAACGCGTGTGAACTGCACTGCACACATGTTTTTTTTGTCGAAATATGACAAAGTGACTGATTTATATGTAACTAGCAGGCCTGATTGTTTTACCTAATCGTGTATTATAACGTTCGGAGTATTGATTAGAAACGGACGTGATATAAAGCTCAAAATATTACGAAAAATCTATTTGTTTTGTAATTCTCGTTTATTAGTTGTAAATAATGGTTATTATTGACATCTAGCTTAATAAAATTCCAAACGAATATAAACTTTGTTCATTAAAACTCCTAGGAGTCGATCCGTCTTCCTCGAGGAACCTTGTCACTGAATTGTAAATACTGTAACCCTAGAGCACCAATGAAGAATGTTTCAAAATCGGGCACTTTTTTTGCTTTTGAGCGATTACGTTATTATTATATACGTTGCCATGGTAACGTAGTAAGTAGTAGTAATAATATTCGTCCAATAGGACAGGCGAAGGAATTAATCCATACTGCCAATTCTGAAGTTATGTGGTAAGTATCAAAGCTAACATTTTCAAAGTTTTTTTTTTCTATTCAAATAGTTCATAGGCGAAGGAATTAATCCATACTGCCAATTCTGAAGTTATGTGGTAAGTATCAAAGCTAACATTTTCAAAGTTTATTTTGTTTTCGTATTCAAAAAGTTTATACTACTTTTATTTCCAATTTTTTATTTGTTCTATATTACGTATTATAAAAATAAAGTTTGTGTATGTACAATTAAAATAACAACTTTTTGATGAATGGATATGGCTACAAATGACCAAAAAAAACTTTTTTTATACTTTGTCTATATTTTTATATTATTATATTTTGTCTGTTTGTTTGTTTGTCCTGGGTAATTTCCAAAACGACTGGACCTATTTTAACGGGAATTTTACTTTTTACTGCCAGATAACCGAAATTATAGCGGTTGACATATTCTACTTTATTTGTCCGCGGCTTCGTCCGCATTACTTTGGGCCGATTTTCACGGGGTATTTACTGGTAGATAACAGACCTTAAAAAAGTAATTAATAATCTCAGGAACTACCAGTCCGATTTGAGAAAATCCTTCGGTTTTAAATAACTCATTTATCGAGGAAGGCTACAGGCTATATATCATCACGCTAAGACCAATAGAAGCAGAGCACCAATGAAGAACGTTTCAAAATCGGGCACTTTTTTCCTTTTGAGAGATTTCGTTAGTAGTAGTAATAATATTCGTTCAATAGGACAGGCGAAGGAATTAATCCATACTGCCAATTCTGAAGTTGTCAATATAGGTATTTCTTATATATCCTTTAATCAATTTTATTCCATGTCTAAGTTACAATAAAGGCATAAGCGCCAAATCTTCTATATAATATGTCGTACATTATTTTATCCATCATTATTATTTTCTTAGTCTTCATAATCATAAAACAAAATTGTTCAAATAAAGATTTCGTTAGCGTTAGTATTATATACGTTGCCATGGTAACGTGGTAAGTTTCTATCGCAAACATTTTCGAAGTTTATTTTGTTTTCCTATGGAAAAAGTTTATACTACTTTTATTTCTAATTTTTTATTTGTTCTCTATTACGTATTATAAAAATAAAGTTTATGTATGTACAATTAAAATAACAACTTTTTGATGAATGGCTAAGGCTACAAATGAACAAAAAAAAATTTCTTTATACTTTGTCTATATTTTTATATTAGTATATTTCTCTGTTTGTTTGTTTGTTGCGGGTAATCTCCAAAACGGCTGGACCTATATTTACGGGAATTTTACTTTTTACTGCCAGATAGCCGAAATTATAGCGGTTGACATATTCTATTTTATTTGTCCGCGGTTTCGTCCGCATGGCTATTTCCAAAATGGTTGGACCGATTTTCACGGGGTATTTACTGGTAGATAACAGACCTTATAAAAAGTAATTTAGGTTTTTTATTCGCCTTCGGCCGCAGTGGAATATCCGTAATGCTTGAACTGATTTTCACGGGACTTTCACTGGAAGATAACTCACCTTATAAGAAGTAACTATTTTATTTTGTTTCTCAAGACTTTGTCCGCAATATCCTACTATCTCCTAATTGATTGGACCGACTTTCACGGGGCTTTTACGGGCAGATAACTAGCGGGCTCGGAAGACGTTGTCCCGCCCGGATAATAAAATGAAAACTTTGACAAATTATACCTAAACCTTCCCCATGAATTATCATTCTATCTACTGGTGAAAACAGCATGAAAATGGTAGTTTTTGACTTTATCGCGAACAGATAAGCTGACAGAGGACTTTTTTTAACCGACTTCGAAAAAGGAGGAGGTTACTATGTTCGGTTGTATGTATTTTTTTCATGCATGTTAATCGATATTTTAGTTAATTATGAACCGATTTTAATGATTCTCTTTTTATTTGAATTGGTACACTATGTAGTGATTGACTGCTACCTATGTATTAGTCCATGTGAAATTGATGACGTGAGACGTGTGCCTTACTGACTCCAAGAATAAATATACATAATTGAAAGTCATATATTTGTATGTAATATGAATTATATCATCTTTTTGGTCAATTTGGCGGCCATATTGTCTTATTTACCACGTTTGCTTCTACATAACTCAGTTATTATAGCAACGTATAAGAATAACTTAAGTATATCGACAATACGGGCATATTATATCTATCTATAAAATAAAAGATTTAAGATATATTGTTCGATAATGTATAGCTTATAATTTTCATTACTTTCTTATTAGTGTTAGTGAGTACTGAGTTTGGTATATAGTAGGTTGAAGTTCCAGTTATGTTGCTGATGATAAATCCCATCCCACTCGATATACTATTTGTATTCATATATCTAATGTACACGTTACATGTTACAGTTGGCGTGAGTGTCGTAGTTACAAATGTTTTTGAAAAAACTTTTCTGTAATGTACACACCCACTCACAATTTTCCATTTCTTTAATACATTTTAAAAAGCGCGTGCGGAGCCGCGGGTAACAGCTAGTTATATATATAAACCTTCCTCATGACTCACTGTATCTATTGGTGAAAAGCGGATGAAAGTCCGTTCAGTAGTTTTTGAGTTTATCGTGAACAGACGGACAGAACACGTGACAGAGGACTTTGTTTTATAAAATGTAGTGATGGTACCTAAACATAGTGCAAGCTAAAATTCGATAATTTTAGAATCCTTCAGCAGTCATTGGTGCCTGCCTGCAACCTCTCCACAGGTAAATATGAATTGGACAAAGGGGTACAAACCAAATGAAAGTCACTATATTATACTAGTAACTTTGCATAATGGTTTAGTGCATTAACAGATCAAGCAACCATGGTCTGGGGGTAAATTTCGCTCCCGCACACCAGACTAGACCCCCCTCGTCAGCGGCTCAAACCTAGGTCGGTTCCCTCTGCGTGGAGCCCGATTACGCTACTCGCGCGAATAGATGGACACAAAATCGTACATCAACATTACACATATCACCTCCACACATGTGCACGCAGTCATGTTAATATATTAAAGTGGAAGGGTTTTATTTATTTCCCCTTATCGAACTGAATTACTTCAGAAATTATTAACTAATACGAAGTACATATAAGAGTTATTGAGGTATGTATGCTTGGTACACATGTACATTTCAATAACTCATATAAGTATGAATATATAGCTTAGCTTACGTTAGTTCAGCTAGGTCGCGAATTGCATGAACTAGGCAAAATCCCAAGCCGAGGTGTGCCGTGCACCCTTGAGCTAGTTGTCAAAATAAAATCGACTGAGTGCCCTAAGCGCTCGCCTTAGTAGTCCGGTGAAGCTGTTAAGGGCTTGCTAGGCAAATAGCGTAGTCAGGTCGAGGAAAAAAAAGTCTAGTGCATTCTAATTACTCACGTATTGGACATTCATTGTTTGGAATACAAACACCAGACTTATTACGTAGATGATCCTTGATACAATCACAACCGGGTTCACATGCCGGCGGGCCACATGCGTATTCCGTGTAGGAGATATCACAAGACTGCGGTGGGCAAACTGTCTTGCAGTTCACGTATTCTTCATTATAACCGCAAACTGGTTCTGTAAAAACCACTATATATTTTAGTATAAAAAGAGCAAATAATAATTTTTAACTCAAAAAAAAATCAATAAGTGCTATTCAAAGTTCTTTTTTTCTTTATTCACAAACTATAAATAAAATTATGGCAACATAAAATATTGTGTTTATTACAATAGAAAACAAACGTCTCAAATTTATAGTATACCCATTAGATATGGCAACGTCGCATTTTTTACTTGTTACCTGTAGATAACAATTATTTTATTAAAATAATCACTAGGATCACGCGCGACGTTGCCAAACTTTAATATTATAGTTTTTAAACGCATTGGTATACTCGTATATACAGGCTTATTCGCAATTCGACGTATTCTCCTTAAGAGGTGATAGGGGTGATTATTTGTGATAATTTTAACCCCAATATACATTATGCAAAAGCGAAACCATTTATGAGTTATCATGTTTTTTATCTTTTTTTCAAATAAGTCAAAAAAGCAAATCAAAATTTTTTTTTAAAAAAGTATTAATTTAAATCTCATTTTTTCTTCTGATTTATAAATCGATTAAACATTGGTTATTTCACTATAACGGGCTGAACATTATGTATGTAGTGGTGCGTTCAGTTACTCACGTATCGAACATTCATTGTTTGGAATACAAACACCAGACTTATTACGTAGATGATCTTTGATACAATCACAACCGGGTTCACATGCCGGCGGGCCACATGCATATTCCGTGTAGGAGATATTACAAGACTGTGGTGGGCAAATTGTCTTGCATTTCACGTATTCTTCGTTATATCCGCAAACTGGCGGCTCTGTAAGAAACTCTATAACTTTTAGTATAAAAAGAAATGGTAAATAGCATAAAACGAATCAATTTTACTACTGATGCGTTTAATTTTCAACTCAAAAATTCTCATGAATTTTACCCATGCGAGTGAGTTTCTTATATAAGAGAAAAAAACGAGGTCGGGGAAATATTTGAAAATACCTTTTACACCATATGTATATAATAAGTAATATATTACAAATGTATTAACATATTAACAATAAAATTATTACTTAAATAATTTCTGTTACTTCACAAAATATAAATAAAAGAATGGTAACATAAAATATTGTATTTATTACAACAAAAAATAAACTCCTCAAATTGATAGTATAACCATTAGATATGGCAACGTCGCATTTTTTACTTGTTGTCTATAGATATCAACTATGTTATAAAAACATTTTTAGATTCACGCGCGACTTTGCCAATCTTTAATATTATGATTTTATAGCGCTTTGATGGTATTAATCGTATGGTATCAACCGTTAGTTTCAACTGTTCAAATGCCCGTTACCACATCATATTTCACAGACGCACACAATGATTGCAAATTTCGACGACCGTAAAGGTTAGTTTTATGTAATCATCATATATATTAATACGTGAAGCCTAAACTTTGTATCTCTTTTTAACGGAATTAGGCGAACGGATTAACGTGAAATTTGCTATAGTTAAAGTTTATATGGAGGAGAAGTGAAAGAGAAGAAGAAAGCTATTTATTTTATATAAAATGCATTAGAAGTACATTAAATTAATTAAAATATGCATTACTCACACTACTGCTTCAATTTTACACAACATATACACACATGTAAATAAAAAAGGCATTTTGACATCTGTCAATAAAGGACTTCAAAAAAGGTTGTGAAAGAGGTTGCTATGCTCGACTGTATGTATTATTTTACTCTTACGTTCCAATTATCCTTTTTCATTCTAGATTCTACAATGATATTATAACATAATACCCTTTGACAAAAGAACCCCAATAAAATTCAAACTTTAATAAATAAATAAACTATGGTCGAATGTCGACCTCTGTGCGCCCACTAGTACAATATAAATTGACATCTGTAATGATTCCCAGATGGCATTGAATGATTGTTTATATTCTTTTACTCCTTTTATACAGTTTCGTAACTATACAGTTTATATAGGATTTTATTTAATTATCCTTCACCAAGTGTTAATACAAAGGAATTCATTTCCGCCATTTATACATATTTTATCAAAACACATAATTATTTTATAACATATAAGTACAAAGAATTATTTAGAATATATGAATTACAATGAAAATTACATAAATATATATACATATTCTTATATGTTCATGTAAACACCAATGACAATGAGATAGTTGACTTTAGAAAAATGGCAAACCACTTGAATTTATCTCTCGACACTCGTCAGCGCCAATGCAAGTATCTGATTTATCTCTGTAGGTATTCGGCTTGCAGATACATTTGGGTTGACAATTCAGTACTAGTGTATTGCATATTGGTTTGTCCTTGTCAACATCTTCACAAGTCTCCGCCAAGCAGTCTGACGGGCATGAACACCATTCTTCATTTGGTCTCGTGCAATTAACTGGTGCTAAAATCAAAATATCTTAGTGACAAAACCTATTCGTATAAATTATACATAAACTGGAATACTGAATTAAATAGAAAGATGACATGAGTAAAAACAAAAAATATATATTAAAGCCTAGTTGTAAATCTGTACATATAAATAAAATTGAATTGTTTTTCGTTTGTCCTGACTGAACTACGACTTCTATGAAGATTTTAAAGACAGATAGAGGACTTTTCAGTGTATTATCTAGACTAAGTAGGAATCATAAAATTTAAGAGGAACACGGCAAAAGACAAAAAATCTATTAAAATAATAACAAACAAACCAAAATTAAAACATATGATCCTAAATATGAAAAAATAAAACTATTTAGAAGAACCTAGTCGCAAACACCAACTAGTTGAAAATAATTATATTACAAACATTAAATAATTGAGAAACTATACACAAATCACGCCAAGCATGTAAATGTTAATTCTATTACAAATTAGTTTTGCTTGGTTTAGGGTTAAACTAAAACCATTAGAATTTCTACATTCGTGAATTCTTGAACAATGGTTCAAATCAAAGGGTATATAATAACATTATTTTGTTTACCCTTTCATTATTAAGATATTGTACTATATGACATGTGTTACTACTAAAGTTTGAAAACTTTTATTGTGCATATTATCTAGGTAACCTGAATATTAACTGATTTCCTCCGTTACCGCAGCCTCTCACACTTATTTTTATCACAAATCTAACCTAACTTAATAGAAACTATATTATTTATCATGTAAAATGAAAATTAAAACAATTTTCGACACATTAATCAATTCCTGATTTTTGCTCTATAGACGTAATATGTATAGTAAATGGCAGGATTACAAATATAGCAATTGAAATACAAGTACATCATACGAGTGCTTTTGTTAAAATATATCAGTAATTTACCAGGGTTTGTACGTGTTTTCTATGCTGTAATTATTTGCGATTCTCTATTTTATATTAATATATATATATATAACAGTAACTGACTGACGGAAAAATTACGGATTTTCATGCATACTTTCATCACCCTTTTCACCACCTTAGGGATTAATTTCTCGAAAATGCCCTCTTTACGCTTATCTACAGTCTAAAAGGAATCCGCATGTAAATTTTTATGACCCTAGCCCCAATAATTTGGGCTTTACGTTGGTATATCAATTAGTTATTCTTTTATACGTAGAGATAAAAGATCCCAGTCCGTTAGTGGTAACGGACGCCGCAAAATACGAACCCGTACCAAACGCTGCGCGTTATAAAAGACGTCCGCGACTTATTTTTACCGACCCTCCCGATGAAATAACGGCAGTGAACGTTCGTACCAGCCTGTCTCTCTAAACAGAGCATGCTCACGCCCACGCCTGCGTAACCACAGATCACGCCGCCTTGATCTGGGGGTAAATTTCGCTCCCGCACACCAGACTAGCCCCCCCTCGGCAGCTGCTCAAGCCTAGGTCCGTTCCCTCGGCGTAGAGCCCTTGAGTACGCTGCTCGCGCGATACAGTGACACAAAATCTTAAATCACTGCGACAACATTACACATATCACCTCTACACACGTGCACGCATACACGCTTACACATGCAAGTAGAAGGGTTTTATTTTTTTTCCCTTATCAAACTGAAATAGTTTAGAATATTATCCGATACGAAATATATATAAGAGTTATTGAGGTATGTATGCTTGGTACACATATATGTTTCAACAACTCATATATGTATGAGCTTAGCTTAAGTTAGCTCACATAGGTCGCGAAATGCATGTATCAGGCAACAGCCAAAGCCGAGGTGTGCTGCGCACCCTTGAGCTAGTTGTCAAAATAAAATCGGCTGAGTGCCTTAAGCGCTCGCCTTAGTAGTCCGGTAAAGCTGTTAAGACCTTCCTTGGTCAATAGCGTAGTCAGTTCGAAAAAAAAAAGATAAAAGAAGATGAGCTACGAAATTTTATCAGATTTATCAAAATACTTACGGCAGTCTGAAGAAACTATACATCTATTATCTTCTCGGCTTTTTCTCTTGTGGTTTAGCTTACAGATACAACCAGGATAGCAAGGACTGAAGGGGTAATACTCGCAGACGATGGGTTCGCGACTATCGTCTACTGGACAATAGTCGTAGGGGCAATAAGATTTACAAGAAGAGAACAGTGCAGTTTCTCCGCAAGGATTGCCACCTGAAATAAATAATATATTTAGCTTTACATTAATCTGAACAATCATTAATATCACAGAGAAGATATATGATTTGTAAACAAGTAGAATTATCTTGTACAAGATAGATCTGATTACATATGAATATTTGGAATATTCCAGGAACGATTACGCTACAATGTAATATTTTGAACAATATCAAAATGCAATGAAAATTTTTCAGAGGAATCATTACCTAGGATAGGCAACTCCATTTATTAAAATACCTTATAGATTTTGTATTTCACCACAATCTCACTTGATGTTAAATGACGAATTGGTCCGAGATGGTGGCACGGTAAAACTAGATAGACTGAACACATCTATAGGTGCTTGTTTTCAACTTGAAGGTGGTAGGTAGTCAAGCGGGCTTAGAAAAAGCCCGCCACTATGTTATACTTTTGTTGTTATCCTTCACCGAAAACCTTGGCCCATTCTCGAGTATTCATGCCTACGTCGATCGACGCAGTGTCCTAACACGCTAACCAAAGAGCCATCATCGCTTAATTTTCGTCACGAAATTACTAAAGAGCTTTGGATAACAAACACATGGTGATAACTACCAATATCTTAGGTTAATAATATCTCATTAATTTATTAAATTCTCATTCAGCTCCTATCTGAATAATAAAGAAATCATAATATTGTAAATGTCTCAACAAGCTATAGACAGTTGATATAAAATATCAAAAAAACTATCTCACCTTTGCAATCATCCGGTAAAATACATTTTCCACCAGAAAGAATATAGCCAGATTCACATTCACAGCCTATAGGATCACATTTCCGTTTACACGTCAGCATGGGCTCAGGCATTTCACAAGTGGCTGGGCATGGGACAGGACATTCTTTCACAATTGCATGTGGATCACCATTACAACCCTCTAAAATTAAAAACAAAAGAAGTAAATATAGGTTTCTCTACGAACCCACGGCTATACAGCAACTTCCATCTCAGCAAGACAAAAAAGTGTGCATTTTCATAATTTTGCCTTACAGCTACCGTATTTGTACATTTCCATGATACAGGGTCATTTAGCTGAGCGCCAGGAAGCATTTCATTAAATTAAAGCAAAACTTTATTCAGTTTAGGCCCTAATAAGGCACTTATGAACGTCAAAACTACCACCGGTTCGGAAAACAACCCAGTCATCGAGAAGAACCGAAAATAAACTCTATTGGGTACATCTATTAACATATATATTTCCAATACATCATACAATCGTTTTTAGTGGATGCATAGTGAGGAGTCAATTCCAGGTCACCATCGTTAACATATTGATCCACTCTATAATAGCCTTTTCACACCAAAACCCGCTTGACTTAAGACTTACAGTACGGCAAATCGGTAACATGCTTTAGGACTTTATTGTAAAACCCAACACCAATAACTACTATCAATCAAACCAATATAACGATGACTATGGTTCATGCTGTTTTTCTAGTTAATAACTAATATTTATAAACAAATAATTTTATACTGATTTTACAAATACTTCCTATAAACAAGTAGATTCAATATCAGAATCACTCCATATGGTCTTAAACTTATATGTGTATTTTGTACTCACTGGGACAGTCTTCAATTTTGATACATTTTCCTCCTTCTTCTGATAAAATATATCCTGATTTGCATTGACAACCATCTTCGTTGGTTTTTGGTTGTTTAGTATATGAACAATTCGGAGGATTTGGATTAGCGCAGGTTCGTCTGCATTCGCTTGGAACGCAACATTTATTTGCTGAAATAAATAAACTTAATCAATTATGAAGTGCATAAACTCTGATGCAAAGCATGCTGGCATTATTAATATAATTTCAAATAAAGTTTTACGTCTATAGTTTCATTCAAACATAATAATAAATTACATACTTGAAACATTACATATATTTCTATCAGAATTACATTTACCAAAACTAAAAGTTTATACGCTTCCAATAGTTCATTAACTGTAAACAATTTTCCAAGCAGTAAGTTCTATCCGATAGCGTTTGATAAAAGTAATCAAATGACTTCTACAGTCAATACAAATCGTATACTTTATTGTGTAATATTTACAAAAATAAAAACACACAAAACGAGTTTTTTTTGTAATGCGATTGTTTCTGGGTATTTTAAAATAAATAATAATACCCAAAGTTTGGATTGTGAAATTTCAATTAATCTATGTAGTCCGGTGAAGCTGTTAAGACCTTGCTAGGTCAAAAGCGTAGTCAGTTCGAGAAAAATCAATGAATCTACAATGTTTCTTGTATTTAAATTGACCGGAAACTTTTGTTTTCATAATTACTCATAAATAACACCTACCAGAATAACCCAGACAGCAATTTATATTCAACAACGCTACTAAATAGATAATATTTGTACATGCCACAAACATGTTTATGTTGAAATATATTAACTATGCAAAAACATATTATTTATAAAGTATTTAATGTGTTTGTATATAGAAGGAAAATATTTTATGAACTCATGTCGAAGAACAAAATGTTAAGAGGAAAAAACTAGTTGCGATGGTATTTATACTTGTGGTTGTTGCATTTTTTATTATTTTCCTTTAGACGAACAACGTAAAGTAATTAATTAACGGAGACGGGAAAGAACCTATGAATGAGACAAGAAATGACGCAATCTAAAAATGGAACAGGAGTATAATAGTGGAAGGGGACGATGGATATGAGTGGGTTTTAAAATATTAGTTGGTTGTATGAACGTATTAATCAGACTACACAAACTAACTTTATAAAGTAGACTAGTTGTACCCGCAACTCCGTCTGCGTCGAACCTAATGTATAAAGTAAAAAACAACGACTAATAAAATATTAATTCCATTTCCTTATTTACATTTCTCTCGTACTTACTTCGCGTCGTCATTAAAATTACAATAAATTTTGATAGAGTGAACCGATCATAATGAAACCAAGACTAAAGTAGTGATACGTGTTCAAACAAACAGACATATAGACATTTCTATTTATTACTTATTCCAAGATACCTGCAACATTTTTTTTCACCAAAATCTAAAAACTAAAAACACGTAAAAATGGAACAGGAGTATAATAGTGGAAGGGGACGATGGATATGAGTGGGTTTTAAAATATTAGTTGGTTGTATGAACGTATTAATCAGACTACACAAACTAACTTTATAAAGTAGACTAGTTGTACCCGCAACTCCGTCTGCGTCGAACCTAATGTATAAAGTAAAAAACAACGACTAATAAAATATTAATTCCATTTCCTTATTTACATTTCTCTCGTACTTACTTCGCGTCGTCATTAAAATTACAATAAATTTTGATAGAGTGAACCGATCATAATGAAACCAAGACTAAAGTAGTGATACGTGTTCAAACAAACAGACATATAGACATTTCTATTTATTACTTATTCCAAGATACCTGCAACATTTTTTTTCACCAAAATCTAAAAACTAAAAACACGTTAGATTCACATTCTTATTATATGTATTTAACCTCCTTTGAAACCTCTTTTCTGCGACTTTTAGGTTACTTTATCAAACCTTTTTGGTAAACACACATTCCAGCGTCACGCCGTGCTGATTTATCGTAATTATTATTGTCTACAAGGCTACAAACATTTATAAATGATGAACGTATGTCGTTGTATATTTGACAACAGAAACATTAAACTTTCATATTCCATGTCTCGAAAGCATTCGCACTAAAAATCATTCAGGCAATCGAAATTCGGATTTAAAATATTTTCTAATATATTTACTTGATCCGATAGAACTTGTTTCGATGGGTTTCTCGTCTAAGCCATCGTATTTTCTTCAATAAGCCCGGATTTATTTCCACTTTTCAGTTTTCTGTTATTCGCTCAAAGGCATTCGAACAAGGGAGAGCCATTGTAGGCACTTAGCAAGATCCTGTGATCTCAAATTCAATAAAATATTTCTTATTTAAATCTTTAGACATGCTTCATCATTTTATGATTCTTCTGAATTACAAATAAGGTAAAGGTATTAAAAAGGAAAAATGTGTCAAGTTATTGGACTTATTTGAAGTACTTTACTACTTACTCTAAGTATACCTAATCTTCTATATAAATAAAAATCAATTGCTTAATGTATGTAGGCGCATTTGAATTGTTACGACATAAATTTTATGAAAGAAAATGTATGAAAATCGTACCGAAAAGTAAAAAAATATCAGTTAAAAAATAATATACAAAAAAGTGAGTACAAATATTGACAAAATTGACTGATTAACGTTTAATTTCTATTTTACTTCAATACATGGTCTTAATGTAAAGTGCACATTTGATTTCGTTAGTAAGCCTGTAAACACCGGGCGGGCGACGTGATAATGTAAATATGTTAAGATTTTAACTACAAGTAAACGAGCATTTATGATGTCCTAATATAATATATACATTTAACCAAATAGTATTTTTAAATAATATAGACTTACGACATTGAGAAGCATGAACGCATATATCGTTCTGATTTCTGAAATAATCTCGTTTGCAGACGCACTGAGGCCGGCAGTAGGAGTACGTTTTATCGCATTTCTTTACCTGTATAAATCTATCATCGCAACGTTCCGCTAGACATAAAGACGGACATGGGTTCCATTCTTCGTTAGGTCTAGTACATTTTACTGGTGCTAAAATTAGATTATTAGTTTAAGCAACTTATTTTAATGTATTGAAACGTGGGTTGAATAAGTATGAAAGGAAATGGGCATAGCTAAAATGCGATTTCTCTGATGGACATGTAAAGAATGAAGAGCAGCATTACGAATAAAAAAATACATAGAAAATAGTTAAAAAAGTATCACTAACAAATGAATATATAAGCGACAGATGAACGCCAAGAGGATATACGTTATGTATGAATATGAAGAGTATGCCAAAGATGGACTTATGTTTATTGAATAGAGAAAGAATGGAATGTACAGAGACTGTATAGCATCTGGAAACAACGTGAATGGTTGAAATTTGAATGAGACTGGATGAAGCGAGAAAGATATGTAAGGATAGAAAGATTCAGCTTACTTGAATAGGGACATGGCATGTAAAAGTTAGACAAAATAGTTGGAACTCACGGCATTCTCTCGCCAATACACATGTATCATGTTTAGTACTAAGTCTCAAATAGTCTCCTTTACAAGCACATCCAGGTGGACAAGGATACGGAGGAGAACAAGCTACGATCGCTCTGCTATCATCCATAGGACAATAATTAGTGGGACAGCCCACTTTACACGTAACGTAGGTTTCGTTTACTGAGCATTGTTTAATTCTCTCTGGAATAAGAATACATGTTGATTATCCTATTTTAATAATTATACTTATTTACTTTTACTTTTAAACTGACGCTTAGTTTTAAAGTAATTAATAGAGTGTTTAATATAATATTGTTAATTATTAATTGACATTATTTTAATATAAAATATTTGGAAACGAATAATATGAAAGAATTTGGCGATAGAAATAATCACATTATTTCTCCAAAAAAAATAATTGTTTTGTACTAGGATAAATTTAGTTCCGGTGAAGCTGTTAAGACCTTGCTAGGTCAATAGCGTAGAAAGTTCGAGAAAAAAAATATTAATAAGTTATACAAAAGATATAGATATAGACAAATATGGAATAACTTCGTTTTATGGTTTGTTCTTAATGAGTGTCTTTACTAATATAGCTATTTATGTGGAATAATCGCAAAAGTAGAGAGAAATAATAAAAAGTAATCCTATTTATAGCTTGGTTTTATATAAATATAGCTTGTACACAGTATTTTATAAGAATACAATTTTCAAAAGTTTCAAATGATAACATTATAACCATATCCGGGTCAAGTTTTACTCATTGCTTCTCCAAGTTTAACGGACACTAACAAAAACATAAAATACAACAAAAAAAAACTATTAAATAATTATCATATAATTCAACATTCAAATCACTATAATATAAAAACGAATGTCGAATTAATGAAAATATAGACTAAGATGACAAATAGCTATTTATGTTCACGGTTCTGTTAACAAATGGCGGTGATTTTATGTCATTTGTACCAATGAATTTTATAAGTAAAAAAATTAAATTGGTTGTCTGTGAAGTCGGTTTACGAAAAAAAAAGATTTTTAACGGTGGTAGAGCTACGTTGAAGCTATTAATGGTTTCAGCATGAATGGGTTGTTTCAGGCGGGGTAGTACCACCCTCTCACAGAAAACAGACGTGAAGTAACAGTGCTTGCATTGTTGCGTCTCGTTTGGTCAGTGAGAGCGCCAGAGGCCCATCTCCCCTCCCTTTCCCCTTCCCTTACTCCCACTCTCCCCAAGACAGGTTGGCAACGCACTTGCGACTACCCTGGTGTTGCAAGTGTCTATGGACGGTGGTGATCATGATCACTTAACATCATGTGACCCACCTGTCCGTTTGCCTCCTATGATATAAAAAAAAGAAGAGACATAGATTAAGCCGAACGCTTAGGCTTATTGCGACTCTCTATCGCTTGTTCCGCGCTCTCTCTTGCACGCTCGGCTCAGGCAGAACGTAACAATGAGTCATGCTTTTTCGTGCGTGCAGCCGGCGTTATCACGTAAATAGGTGTAATATTATTGTATTTGTGCCTTAATATGCCATTCATTACGTTTCTCAGTAATAATATATTAGTCGTGTGATATAAAACATTTTTTTTTATATCATAGGAGGCAAACGAACAGGTGAGTCACCTGACGTTAAGTTATCACCACCGTCCATAGACACTTGCAACACCAGGG
>MU161312.1:0-10391 GCA_015888305.1 Antheraea pernyi | reverse complement strand
TTATTTTAGAAAAAGAAAATATATTGTTGCAAATATAATAAACTAAAGAAGCAGTGTCAAGAACCACACACGCCTCACGCATCTAAGTTTTTTTTTGCTAAATTCCACGCGGTTGAAGTGACCGGTAAGTAATACCTATTAATTAAATAAACCCCACGATGTATTCTTCCAATTTTATTCTAGAGTAAGTTACGCAACTGTTCCTAAATAGTTGTTACTAATCATTTCACCTATTTTAAATAATATCACAGGTTAAAAGAAGTCATTGTGCTAGAGGAGTACATGCTATTTTTATATTATTCGTCGTTATGTAATTTTCCAGGATACAGCACAAAGGGATATTAAATTTAAAAATGTACGAAAGCGAGATTGTTCCGTGGAAAGTGGGTGGATTATGTGTACTGAAAATATACACAGAAACTTTACTATCGTCAAAAGGGGTCGCACTGAGGAATACCTGGTATATTCTGGAGTTATATGAAGTTTCGTTGAAATATTACGTGTCTTCCCGGAGATGGCATGGATTACTTTTCCGATTGTGCGCTATGATTGTGCACAATTTACTACTAAATTGCCACGGCAACTTAGATACGTAATATCAGATCCATATGTTACAATTTCAGATTTAGAAACTGTAACAAACTGGTCGTCCCATGTTTCAGACGTAGCAAAACCAGTAATAGTTTCTTAGGTAATAGTGTTAGGTTTTACAATAAAGTCCCAAAACATATTACCGATTTGCCGGACTATAAATTTAAGCGCTATGTTAAGCATGTTTAGTGCCGAAAGGATATTATAGAGTGGATGAGTATGTGAACGATGGTGATGTCTGGAATTGACCCCTCTCTGTGCAGCCACTAAAAACGGTATTGTAACGTATAATGTATTCGAAATATATATATATATGTTAAAAAGATGTACCCGTTTCCGAGTTTCTTGCCAGTTCTTCTCGATGACTGGGTTGTTTTCTGAACCGGTGGTAGTTATAACGTTCATGAGCACCTTATTTGCCTTATCTGATCTGAATAAGGTATTTTTGATTTGATTTCATATAATTAAAAAGAAGTTTCTACGTCTCGTCGTACACATAACTCCCTATTGTTGTTCGTATTTTTAAATCTGTGATACCTTCTAAGATATGCATTGAAAAGTATAATTAATAAGTATAATTAATAAATAATAAAGTATTAAAAGGTATAAAGAGTAATATTGGTCTACATTATATTCTCAGTTGTACATGTATATTTTATATAAGCTTTTTGATACTATATATGTATTGAATAAGATACTATTTTGAGATAGTTTTTGCAGGCCTTTTAAAATATACAAATCCGTGGTACATAATATACTTTTGATTTACCTCATAAGATTTAGTGAGCGTCAGAAAAACCATCCGCATGAAAAAATATTTACGAATTCATAATATAATACATCCATTTTGTCGAGCCTCGTTCTTAAATACAAATTTTCCAAAATAAATTCTATAAATTAAAAATGTATCGAATAGGTTTTGATCAATTACATAGTTTAGAATAACTAAATACACTTAATCTACTTTAATCAAGTGATGGTATGGTTAAACATTAGTTTAAGACACCTAATTAACGAAACTTGTAACATTTAGATAATTATTTCGCTAAATTGTCCTTAAATTGTCATATTTCTGGGCAGATATGGTGTAATGTTATAATTCCCTAGATAATTTTCATTCCCTGAAGGTTTTTAGCGTGATATGCTTATATTGCATAAGCTACATACTTTTATGAGATTTCTACATACGTACTGTTTTTACAACAGCGGATAAACTGTCTCGCTCACTCTTGTCGCTCGCTGTCTCTAGTTTTTTTCGTTCACACTCATGCAGTGTTTATTTAGGCCTGGGAATTATTTAAAAGCATTATTTTTGGCTGGCTTTTTGTAAATATTCTTAAATACGCTAAATAAATATACCAACTAAATTTTAAGTGTCCTCAAATATTTTTCGGTATATACTTTAAATACAATATAGGGCTGGTGGTGTTTCGATAGCTTTACTATACATAAGGACTGCCAACCGAAGTGAAAACTCAAATTAATGGAATTTAAACTTCTGTTATAAATCTGTCCAGCCGTTTAGGAGATCAGTCACATGTGTATGTGACAGAAGAATTTTACATATAAAGATTTTAAGTGTTTATATTATATATAAAAATTTATAAGATTATTATTTGATTAAGATGATTATTTATAAGATTTTTAAGTTCTTAATTATTTTACCAAAACAATAAGGGGTTGTTTTACAATTTGGTTGACAGTGGAAATGAGGTTTTTGGTTTTTAGTAAAAAGTACAGAAATTAAAAGGAGAATATTATACAACAAATGGAATTGTAAGTAACTGAAAATAAAAGAAACGGAAATTAATAGTTGATAACACCCTAGAAAGATAACCTACGTTGCAGAGGCGCCTGCGCTGAAAATATATTGCTGTATTTTTTGTCCTTCGCGTGTATTTTCATGTCCTTCTCAGTCAACTCAGTCGTCGGTTTGCCCTTTCACGGGACAACTGTTTCCATGCTACAAGTACTATAGTTTTATTTATATGATGATGACGAGTCTGTACGCTCGCTAGATTATCTTTTGTAAAACCTTTGAGTTAATTAATATTGCAGCTGTAAAGATTCAAAGCCTATTTGTAAATGTTATTATATTATGTATGCGTTATTATAGCACATAGGAGAACGTTGGTCGAAAATGAAATTTGCGCTTTATACATTATCCTAAATCCAGTAACTGGAAAGCTTAAGATAATTATGTATTATAATCTAGCCAAAGGATACGTGGACACTTTCGGCTAAATTTACTTTTCCATGTCGTATTTAAGGAAAACGAATAGGTGACCAATGACTATGTTTTATGGCATATTGAACATAACTTTTGTCAACTCTTACTTTATACACTACCACAATGCCATCTCAAAACATGAAAAGCCCTTGAATAGAAGAGAATATATGAATAAACTCAGTACACAACTAGCTACGCCACGAATAACAGAGAAATTACAGATTTCTATTTTGCCGAAACATCGTACAATACAAGAAGAAGAACCATCGCGGCATCGGTCAAAAGACGACGGTACTGTACGTCTAAAAATAAAATACTGTCAACCTGTACAAGTACAAAAATTACGTTTGCCGATGATTATATTATAATCAAACATCTTATACGAAAAAATTCTTATTTTCATAACATCATTATAAGTGATTTTGTTTCTGAAGCATAAGGTTGATGTTCGTTATTTTTTCGTAGAGGGCTACTCATATGGTTTTACATTATTTTAAATAAACAAATTAAAGTAAAAAAGTATTTTATTTTCATAGTTTTAAATATACCCTTTAACATAATAACATAAATGATAAATATTTTTTAAGTTAATCAATTAAAAATATGTATTAAAAAAAGAGTGCGCCTTTGAAGCGTATGGTATCTTTAATGTATGCCGTGGTATGGTTATCTTTATAGGGTTAACTATCTTATATGAATTATATACTTCGTCTACACCAAATTGGTTACTACCTGTTACAATGTTACGTTTAAAACGCCAAAAATCTTAAAAAACCTAAATCCAGAATGCAGTGACACCTTCCGTTTCCAATTGTGAATCCTGGGCCTCACTCAAATATTTACCCAGTTGGTATGTGAGAAATCTTTTAAAATACGTCTAGAACCCGTTCGCAGCATTACCCGGTCCAATTAAGATAAAAAACTAAGCTATATATATTGGCGATAGATGTCTTCCCAGTATTCTTGAGTTAATCCTGCGCCACTCACAGTCGCGCCCGTTCACTATTCGCGTATAGGCAACGTCAGCCACAACGTAATAATTTTGCCGGCTTATAGATTCTATTTGGCTTTGTCTTCTGATTAACTTCACGAATAAGCATACTATAAAAACTTTGTCGACATGAAATTTCTGTTTTGATTTAGTTTTATGAGAATTTGTGAAGTATACGTGAAATCTGCATCCAAACGTAATCTTGTCAAAATTCTTTTACTTTTGACATATAAACCATCTTTTTTTTATAGATTTTATTTTTTATTTCAAACCACTTAAGCAGTGCATGCCGTATTATAGATTTTTAACGATGTCAATTAAATTTCTTGTGATTAATTAGTGAAAATATATATTTGCCAAAATAAAAAACTATATTACTCAGGGATAATATACCTTTCTAACAGAGAAAGAATTTTTAAAATCGGATCTGTAGTACCTCGAACACAAAACTATCACTCATTATAATATTGGTATAAATATAACATAGTGTGCTAATTGCAAAATCTGATAAGTAGGATAAATTCTATTGATATATTATGTGTTTATCTCTTTGTCATAAAGCATTGTTTTTCAAGATATGCAAGATTTGATTTTCAAGCCATAACGATTCTAAAGAAAAATGACTTTAACAATACCATGTCGACAAAGTTGAAAAAGATTTGTAAACGAGACTATCACTAATATGCTGTTATATCTATTTTTTGTATAGAAATGTTTTCTTATGTATTTTTTATACATAAAGGCTATTTATATAGTAACAAAATACTCTGTATGGTGAAAAGCGCGGCGGCTGCCAAAAATAAAGTCATGTTCAATTTCAAAAATGTAACTAGAGATGGCGTTACTAAGCAAAGATGACAAGATTTTTTACGAAAACATACAACGTAAATAATAGTTACATTGTATAATAAAAGATGAATCTCAATTGTAGTTCTGTTTTGATATTGGATATTATTAGTTTTCTGAATATTATTGAATCTTGAAGTGGTTGTGTTCAGGTTTATGAATGTACGATTATGATAATTAGTTGAAATGTTTGCAGTTACCATCCTATGTTATATTTATACCAATATTACAAAGAGAGGTAAAGTTTTGTTTTAGGGGATTCGTTGGTACTACTGATCCGATTTTGAAAATTCTTTCACTGTTAGAAAAGTTTATTATGCCTTAGTGCTGTAGGTATTATTTTATTTTGGCAAATATATATTTTTAATAATTAAACACAATAATGTAATTAAAATGGGCAAAAATCCTATAATATGGCGTATGTTATGGGCAATATATGTAGGTTAGTTTTTATCTTAATTGGACTCTCTAGGCGATGCTCCGAACGGGTTCTAGGCTTATTTAAAAAAAAATCACATACCAGCTGGGTAGATGTTTGAGTGAGTCCCTGAATAGATAGGATTCACAATTGGAAGCGGTAGCGGTGTCGCTGCAATCAGGTTTTAGGTTATTTAAGATATTTTGCGTTTAAATACAATTGAAACCGGTAATAACCGATTTGGTGCAGACAAAGTTGCAGGGGTCAGTTAGTAATTAACATAAATGTAACAATTATCAATAAACTAATTATTGATATGTTGCAGATTGACTTGTAATCACGACAGTCGAAACGTGGAATAATCTAAAATAGCAATTGATAGATTTCATGGAATAAAATTTGTGATGTGTGTACTGAATTGATCATTTATTACTAATCGGGTTTAACGTTATTTCAGTTTAAATATACAAAATAAATTAAACAAATTGTTAAAAAAAATCAATTTATATCAAAAATTATCATAACAACCTAATTCACGTTAATTATAAATCATATTAAAATTTTCACAAGATTAAACATAAAATTTACAACATAATATACAAAAGGTAACATTTAGAAAATTACGCCGATTAATACAAAAAAAAACATATATTATTATCGTTTGGCACTTAATGGAGCCTGTTGTTTTTATCTTTTTGATGAGCATTGCTTTAATTATTATTGCTAAATATAGTTTGACCAGTAGAAGTAATAATAAATTACAATTAACAAATTCAGTATATGCGATAAACGATTTCTCATTTCGCGCAGTTTTTAATTATGTTTTACAAAACTAGAACTCTCATAAACTGGCCAGACTATCTAAATTTGAGTGCTTATCTGTAATTTAAGAATAACTGGCACAAAATTCGTAAAAAAATATATAACTGTAAGCTTTATTATGAATTTATTATGTTATGATTAAGTTAAACACTATTTACATAACTTCTAACCATCTACATCTTATTTAGACAGACGTCTAATTAAAGGCGTAAAATTTATCTGAATATTTAGATGTAAGTTTAGGAAATAACTGTTCTTAATTTGTAAATAGCTGTCAAAGATATTTTCATCTCTTTTGTTCTCATGTATTAAATTATGCTATCTCCTTTGTTCAGGTGATAATCTTGCTTCGGTTAATGAACCTAATTATATTAATATTGTTATTTTCAAATTAATCGAAAGACATTTTTATATAATAATATTATGAATTTGTATCACTGCTACTTTTCACATACTTGCCAATTATAATTCGTAGAATCCATACAACTACTATACAGAGCGCCTGGAGTTAAAAAAGGTTATTTGCCGTGGGAGTTGAGTATGAATGAAGTTCAGTACAAATGAATAATTAATTGTATACTATTACTAGTATAAAAAGAATAAAACGCGAGGGGCTAAAATGTAGCAGGTTGTTATCACCTGTGAAATAACAGTATAAAGTAGCAGTAGCAATTACATTAAAATAGCTATAACTTTCATGCTTAGTATAAAAACATCTATTTGGATAAATAATTATTTCTTTAAATGTATCTATTTAATACATTTTATATTCTTGTTTAAATTATATACTACGTGCGTATTTATAAAAGCTTTTAATGAGACAATATATTATTATTATCAAATATTCTTAAAACAGCCAACAAGTATCAAAAATAGCTTTGACGAATTTTCCTTTTGATTATTCTCATAAAAGTAATAATTAATGGCACAGACAAGGCCTCGAAATCTACTAGATACGCCTACCGATAAAATATATACAAAATATATAATATATTTCTACCTGCATTTAAAAATAAGGTACCATATACTCGTACATTACCGCGTAATGCCTTGACTATTTACAAAAACAAAAAAAAAAAGAAAATATAAAAAAATGAAACAATTATGCACAGTAAATCTTTTCAAATACGAGACTAGCCATCGCTAAGTAAATACACTAAAAGTATATCTAAAAATTCGTTATTCACATAATATTATTTATAATCATATTTATTAAGCACATTTTTCAGTCGTATTCGTTATTATTAACAATTCGTTGAACACAAAATTATATTATGCTATTAACGTATTAAAAAATGTTTCGATAATGTCCTGGACGGAGTAGGGACGTTCCCCGTTTTAATTTATATATTGTTCACTACACATTCGATAATTGTTCGTAATTATTTAAAACACATCACTATAGTTCGGTTGTGGTCTCAACAGGTGACTGATCGTATGAATATCCCGTGAAATTTCTTTTGCCGAATGTCACGTTATCATTATCCATGGCCCTGGAAAAGATTAACTCGTAAATCATAAATATATAGACACTAAAAAGGCGTAAATTATAAATATATCGACATTGATAAAGGCGCTAATTAAGAATATATTGACATTAAAAAGGCGCAAATTACAAATATGTCGACATTGATAAAGGCGCTAATTAAGAATATATTGACACTAAAAAGGCGCAAATTATAAATATGTCGACATTGAAAAGGCGCTAGGAAAGACATAAATTATGAATATATCGACACTGGAAAAGCGTAAATTATAGATATATTGACACTGAAAAAGCTAATTGAATAACAAGATATAGAGAGTTTTTGCAAGTTAGCCAATTAGCGTCTCTAGGGTCGATATATATATTAGATATATTTAGTTATATAGTAAATGTTAGGCTTAATCGAATCTATGTAATTATATACGTATAACATAGAATTGGCGGTAGGGCTATCTCTAGCCTGGTTTTCTAGCCACCTTCAGTTTGAAAATCTGTTATCTAGCACCTGTTGGTGTGTTCCGACACACGCACTTGAGAATCAGTTCCCTAGGTTTTGTGTTTTTACTATCTTAGACCACAACTTTATTTAATGAGATTTTAGTCAAGCGCCTATAAAGTATAAAAAAGTACTGTAATCGAAATAAATAAATGCAAAGATCGGGCAAGCGCGAGTGAAACACATGCACCGATGTTCCGTTGGGACATGCATTTATTGATTTAGAAGATTTTTTTTTTCAGTTCTGGACAATGTCTGTTGACCTTTTGAACATGTATATTGGATATTGTATTTTTAAGACCATTCTTTATGTTTTACTTATTGAGTTTATTTAAATATTATCTATGAGGACATAAACTAATACATATTTTGGGAATATTACAAAAGAAATCGGTAAAGTAACACATGAGGGAGTGTGATTAATATGGAATCAGCTATGTTTTCAAATCCTATCAGTTCTTTCTTATTAAAAGTTATTAGTGACATAAATATACTTTTATCGTACTTTAGAAATTTCAATCTCTAAATCGTATAGATTAAACTGAGGATTGTACTATTTTGGGCGTCAAAGCTTGTACAAGAAACGACAAGCGATAGATATACATAAGGGGATACTATGAGTAAGAACATCGCAAATAGTTATTTTATTGCAGACAAAATGTTATTACCAAAGTAGCTCTTTTCCGCGGTTTTTCTCGCTTTAATATAGATACGACCAATTCCTCGCGAAGAGTACTGTTTTTAATTAAAGTGTCTACTTGTATGTCGTTTTATGTACCCCTGACAATGTGTATGCAAAATAAAACGACGGTCGGTCAAGTAGTTAAGGCGTGAAAGTATAAGAAACAAACTAACAATCAAACTACCAAACAACGAAACTACATACCAACCAACCGAATTATCAACCAACCAATCGACCAAATAAACCCACTTTCGGATTACTAATATCAGACTCTACGCCCATTTATGTACCTCTGACAACGTGTATGCAAAATTTCATGATAATTTGTTGAGTAGTTAAGGCGTGAAAGTGTAATAAACAAACGAACAATCAAACAACCAGCCAATGAAACTACTTACCAACCAACCGCGAATTATCAACCAACCGACCAAATACACCCGCTTTCGGATTTCTAATATCAGACTCTACGTCCATTTTTTGTACCTCTGACAACGTGACAACAGATGATCTGTTGAGAAGTTACGGTAAGGCGTGAAAGTGTAATAAGCAAACGAACAGCCAAACAACCAACCAACAACTAAGTAACCAACCAATCAAAACAAACAAACATACAACCAATTAACCAAACAATCAAAATAACTTTCTCATTTGTAATTATCAGTTAGTTTGTCAATAGTTTAAATACCTTTGCATTCCAGGGATCTCGTCGTACGCCATGATAGGTTGCGTTTTCTTCTTATGGTTGTTCCCGTTAATCTTCCTGCCGAGCGTCGCGGCTAGTATCCCGCCGCCGAGGTTGTTGTTGTGCGCTCGCGGGAGCGTACCGAGCGCGTTGTTCAGCGCGTGCGAGTGCGGCACGCGACGGTTCAGCGTCTGAGTGTTGCGCGCAATGGACGCGTTGTTCGCGATAACGTCGAACACTTGGCTCTTCTGGTACTTATTCAGAGTACCGCCGTTCTCGTTGATACTGGACGCGCGTGCTGTTGTCGCGCTTTCCGATAACGTCGGACTGCGTTCACCTGTTTGAGTTTTGTATTCATTATTTTCCAATAAAGACAAAACTTCATTTATTAAAAAAAATATATGCGACATATAATACACGTGAAATTATACATAGCCATTTAATAGAAAAGTGTCTCAATGAGACATATATTATATTAAATATTAATAACCATTTGAAAAGGAAAAATAGAACAAGAACAAATGAAAATGAATTCATCTATAAAAACTAAAATAAACTTATGCAAAAGAAACCAAAATGGCAAATATAATCAAAAGTATAGTAGAAACATAATTTACTGAATGTCGTTTTGTCCTTTTAAAAACTCAATGATGAAAAATATGTCTAATGAGATGGGCTAGGATGAGTGCATGTACAAATTAATTAATAATTTTTAAAATTTAAAAAAATCGTAACGTTTATGAGTGAATTTTCTTGCAACAAATTTGTATAATAAAACAAATGCACATAATTCGAAAAACAACGAATAGTAGAAAATTCTTCAGAGTTCAGACTCATAAGGACCATTTGGCGGTTTAATATTATATTGATGAGTAAAAATTACGTTGAAAAATAAACACTAAATGTTACTATACCCGTATATGTATACAACTGTGAACATAGCAATTGTACCGTAATACTTAGACCCTATTTATAAAAAACCATCTTAAAAGTAAACCACAGTAAAATAATCGTGAAGTTCCTCATAAAATAGCACCTGTTTGTATGTTAGTTTATACATAAATAAAAAAAAAACATAATAAAAAAAATAAAAGTTAGTTTTATAGATAGCCTTACCATTGTCTTTGGATAAATACTGGACACTGTG
>MNPI01022170.1:0-45295 GCA_015888305.1 Antheraea pernyi | reverse complement strand
ACGTGTGTGGAGGTGATATGTGTAAAAATTTACATGCATTGTCATATTGGTGACTCATGATAAATAAATAATGCCTTTTAAGGGCTTAATGTAACAAATGCATTTGTTAGATTCTCACCAATTTCATCTGGTTACAGGGCCCTATATCACCGGGTATTTATCGAATATAAAAGGACGCAAACCATGCCTGTTCCTCGGAGGATCGATCACACTTCTCGCTTTTCTCATCTTAGGCCTTGCCAAAAGCTTTACGTTGATCATCGTCGGCAGAATACTAAGCGGAGTGGGCACTGGCATCATATTTGTTATAAATCTTGTTTACATTGGTGAAATTGCGTAAGTTCAGGTACTTCTTATTCTAATGATTCGAAAGTTTATAGATCAGAATCGACATCCCTGAGGTCGTTACCTAATCACAGATGAAATTTGAAACTTCGTATAGTTTTCTTAGATAGTATAAAAATCAGATGTTTTTTTATCAATATTCTAAGAGATGATAGTTCATGGTCACATTTAACATATAAAATAATAATATCAAAACAAATACTAATAAACAACAAAGATAACCTATGTTAAATAAGACTTTCAAAAGTATGAACGCAAACGTAATAAATTTAGGTGCAATGACCGGTGTCAAAAACTGCAAGGGGCGACCCGGAGTTAATAACCTTTGATAATAAAACAGACAATAGACCGTTTTGTTCTGTTCACGCCGTTCCCACGTGCACTTTCGCTTCACCAGACCGTCACTGATACTGTGCTTTAACATAGACGCGCAGAGGGTTGTGTATAATTTTTGTTTCTTTTTTCTAGATAATTAGGTTGAATATTAAGCACTTATTTTTTTATTGATTTTGATCGAGAATCGAGTGCAGAGTATCCTTCTTAAATATTGCTACTGTTTAAACTTTCAGTTTGTATTTCTATATACTCTTGGTCCGTACACTTTTCTGATTTCGTTTGTTTTTGACTGAAAAATCGTTTTAAGTGTAGTACACCTTATACAGCCAGCTAGACGATATCATTTTTATTAATGTACCTATTATTATTTTTTATATTATAGGTGGCAAATGAACAGGCGGTACACCTGATGGTAAGTGACCACCGACGTCCATAGATACTTGCAACACCTGAGGAGTCCCTAGTGCGTTGCCAGCCAGTGTTGTGGGAGAGGGGTTGTGGTAAGTGGCGGAGAGTGGGAGGGAGGTTGTTCTCCAGCGCTCTCAGTGACCGAACGAAATGCAACAACGCAAGCACTGTTACTTCACGTGGATTTTTCATTGGATCGGGAGGTACTAACCCGGGCGAGCCGACCCATTCATGCTGAAACCAGTAATAGTTTCAGCGTGGCTGTACCACCTAAAAATTATTATTTTACTTAACTATTATTACTATTACAGTTAACCATTGATATTATTATTTTAATTATGGGTATTATATATTAGCATTGGGTTTTTAATTAAGACTGTAGCCTTTATGGCGGCTACGTTACTATTTTTATGGACATTTATAAGTTGTAATCCACAATGTCTCGCTCCGTATCGCTTACGGTCCGAGGGATGAATATAATAATTGCGTCGTCGGTTCACTATACTAAAAAAATAGATTACAGAGGTCAAATAGTTGAGAATTAAATTCGATGATTTTACACATTTATTTATAACTCATTTCTTAACAGTAGATATGGTTGAATCTTATCAGTTATGTATGATAAACGCAGTGCGATTTTTTATATACACCATGTGACGTATGCGTTCGATTCTGTAAACGAAATATTAGATCAATCTAATATTTTTTTTGCTTATTTATGATTGGATACAATTTCCCAAATGCTAATACACATTTCTGAATGGGTTATGGAAATTATATTAATATACTAACTGTGCCCGCGACTCCGTCCACGTGGAACTTAATGTAAGAAAACAGTCACAAATAAAATCATCTGAATGTATTAAGTCCATTTACTTGTCTACTTTCCCCTCGTACTTAAGTCGCGTCCTCATTAACATTACAATAAATTTTGATAGAGTGAACCGATTTTAATGAAACTAAGACTAAATGCTATTCGAGGATATTGCTTTATTATAGGTATCGTGAACGCAATACTTTAGAAATGATGCGTGTTCAAACAAACAGACAGACAGTGATATCTAAAAATGATTGAAATGTATTTATTACTTACTATCCGACCCGTGCAACTTCGTTTGCATCGAATCGGTTATGTAATTATTTACGACATCACATTAGAAACCTCAAAAATAACAGTATTTATCCACTATTTAATGGATGTTATTATATATATAAACCTTTCTCTTCAATCAATCTATCTATTAAAAAAACCGCATCAAAATCCGTTGCGTAGTTTTAAAGATTTAAGCATACATAGGGATATAAGGTGAGAGAAAGCGACTTTGTTTTATACTATGTAGTGATTCCAGGACACCTGCAACATTTTTTTTTCAAAAAAATCCAAAAAGTACGGACATTTTAGATTTACATTCTTACTATATATATAGAAGACAAGCTTAATTCTTCTAAAAATATTATTGGTGTTTGTAAGAAGAACCACGTGCTTTATCTGGATCGATTGCGGGTTTTCTTTATTTAACTTGTAATTACTACTTAACTCCCATGACTCTTTTACCCATTTTAAGTAATGTAATTAATTAATTTTAATACTTAATTAATTTTAATATACCCATTTAGATTTCATGCAAAAGCGTGCACTATCTATCTCACTCTTAGGGTACCTTTCTCACTGACTTATGACAAAGAAGGAGATCAAATAGAATATTTACGGACACTCGGACGTCTTATAAAAGTCGTCGATAAATTCGAATTTTGGATTGATTAAGAACAGGGAATATAGCATTTAAAATATGGCTTTTTCATATCATAGCAGCAAACGAACAGGCGGGTCACCTGATGTTAAATTATGACCATAGACACTTGCAACATCAGGAAAATCGCAAGTTCGTTACCAGCCTGTTGGGGGGAAGGGAAGTGGGCCTCCGGCGCTCTCACTGACCGATCGAAACGCAACAATGCAAGCACTGTTACTTCACGTCGGTTTTCTATGACCGGGTGGTACTACCCCGGGCGAGCCGACCCATTCATATTAAAACCAATAATAGCTTCAGCGTGGCACTACCACCGACAAAATTATAATTAAATTTTTTAATATTATTAAAAGCTTAAACTCTTCACAGGTCGACGAATATAAGAGGTATATTGCTCACTGCTACGGGAATATTCGGTACTTTTGGAACATTAATAATATACTCAGTCGGACCATATGTACAATATCCTATGACTGGCTACTTGGGAATGATAATTTCACTATTATACCTCGTCGGTATATTTGCTATTCCTGAAACGCCCGTATTTCAGGTATTGAAAGGTAAGCGATAACTATTAATGTATATGTAGGGACTTTTATAAAATATAAGAAAATCTATTTTAATTTGGAAATTACTACGACTCTCTTACCTGCAACTAAATCATTTTGAAATAACCACGACTCTGTGACTTGTATCTATATCAGGATTAACAAATCTTGGTGACTTAATATTATGCTCATGCAACGAAAGGAGTGAGTACTGAATCGTATCAAATCGCGATCACCCCTCTCTCCCTTTATATTGCCAATGCCAAATGATCCCTTTGCGCAAGCAACAAGTTAGGAAAAACAACTACGAAACTGAAATACGATCAGTCTACCATATCATAGAAGACTTACTGAGAAGATACAATAGATTTTCCGATAACCAGATTCAATTTTAATGGTGATGCCTTCAAGTGATTGTAGGACATAAATGTTGAACTAAAATTTATTAATCTTCTTTATATACATAATTCTTCTGTCCGTGTGTATGTGATTAAACTCCTTCTAAAGGGCTGGACAGATTTTAGTGTGTTCAGGTGGATTAAAAACTGGTTTAGATTCACATTTCACACAATCCGGTAGGTGGCGCTGCGGTTGACTTTTAGAATTTTTTTTTAATTATTAAGGCAGGATAACTTCCGCCGATCCCGCTAGTATACCAGGTGACTGTTTAGACAGTAGCAATGTTTCTTTTTTTCATTCGATTACCGTTCTAAATCAATTAAAAAAATAAGTGCTTAATAGTTGACCCAATTATCTAGAAAATACAAAAAATATACACAATTCTCGCGTGTTTATGTTAAAGCACAGTGTCGATTACGTTCGAACGTCAGTAAAGGAACGTCAGGAATAAAACATACGGGGTTTATTGCCCGTTTTACTATAGAAAATTATTAACTCGGGCTCGCCCATTGTTGCTTTGGCACCGGTCATTGCACTTAGGTTTATTATTTTATTTACACGTTTGTAGCTAAACTTTTGAAAGTCTTAGAACAAACTTTAACTTAGGTTTTCTTGGTTGTTTATTAGTATTTGTTTTAATATTATTATTTTATAAGTTAAATGTGACCATGAAGTGTCATATCCTAGAATACTGCTAGTGTCTAAACAGTCACCTGGTATAAATAAAAACCTTAGTTATATTTCCTAGTATACTGCAATAGTTGTATTAGTGCTTAAATACATTATGCAAACTAAATTAATCAAAGTATTCTTGAAATTTGTTAAAACTATGGTATTTATAACTACTTTACAGTACAGTACTTTACAGCTTGCGAAAGGCTGGATATGCACAGGCTGATCCTGAAACGCGACCCGCAGAAGCGAATCACTATTACGGGCTTTTTCGCCATATACATGGTGGTTGCCATCCAGTCGGGCTGTAAAACCCTACCACCCCGCAAATATATGATTATAATAATAAAAAAATATAATATGAGTTCTATTTTAAGCCATGGAACTGAAATTGCATTATGTAAAATATTACATACTTATGTAAAATATTACAGGTCAAGATGAAGAAGCTAAAGAAACTCTACTATCACTAGGCAGAGAAAATGATATCGAAAAAATTCTACAAACAAAACAAGATATACCCAAAACGAATAGAATACAAGAGTGGACTGAGGTTGTAACAGTTCGATCAAATAGAAGTGCAATGTTAATTACTTTATCTCTGGGCATACTGCAGCAAATGAGTGGTGTGGTAGCTGTAATATTCTTCGCTACGTCTATATTTCAATTAGCTGGTTCATCAATAGCTCCCAATATTGCTACTATTATAATAGGGGTGACACAAATTTGTGCAAGCACCATAACACCGTTCTTCGTGGAGAGATCTGGGAGAAGGGCTTTATTGTTAGTATCCACTGCTGTCTGCTCTATAAGTTTGGTAAGTTTTATTTATTCGTTGTATTTAATTATTACTTATATTTTTATTAATTCTCTAGTTATATCAGATTAGTTTCTGCCAGCGACTTGGTTCGCGTGGAATAGTTATCGTTTACGCAGTGTACGCAGCGAAAGCTTTCAGACGGAGAAAAGAAACGATTTAAAAATATTTTTTTTAGTTTACTGTTTAGACACTAGCAGTATTCTACGATATGACACTTCATGGTCACATTTAACTTATAAAATAATAATATTAAAACAAATACTAATAAACAACCAAGAAAACCTAAGTTAAAGTTTGTTTTAAGACTTTCAAAAGTTTAGCTACAAACGTGTAAATAAAATAATAAACCTAAGTGCAATGACCGGTGCCAAACTCAACAATGGGCGAGCCGGAGGTAATAACTTGCGATAGTAAAACGGGCAATAAACCCTTTTGTTTTGTTCTTGACGTTACCACGTTCCCTTTCTGACGTTCGCACGTAATCGAAGCTGTGTTTTAACTATTGGTGTTGCGCTTCTATTGGTCTTGGAATGTTGTTATACAGCCTTCCTCAATAAAGGAGCTATCTAACACTGAAAAGATTTTTCAAATCGGACCAGTAGTTCTAGTAGACCGGAACATAGATATATAGCTGTATTTATACATTTTATAAGTTTTACTATTTACCATTGCAGGGCGTCCTCGGTGTTTATTTCTACTTAGACGATATCAGACCTGACTTAGTAACTAATATAAAATGGTTGCCACTTGTCACGCTGATAATTTTCTTTCTGTCTTATGATCTCGGTAAGTAATCAGGTTTACATATTACTAACTATACCTGAAAGTTTAGGTAGCTGTGAAAATGTTAGAGTATTCGTTGTTTGTAGAATGTTCACATACAATTTCACATATTTTCATGAAGTTATAACTTTTTTCTCTTTCCCATTATTCATCTCTCACCACTAATATTATGTTATCAATCAAATTTCTAAAAATATTAATCATTTTAATACCTAAAATTCGTATAAATTATGTCCTCATATACAAGCAAAATTAAAGTCAAAATAAACTTTGAAAGTCAATTGTTTTATAGTTAATTACTGTTATGATTTTTTTATATCATAAGAGGCAAACGAACACGTGGATTACCTGATGTTAAGTGATCACCACCGTCTATAGACACTTGCAACACCAGGGGAGTCGCAAGTGCGTTTCCAGCCTGTGTTTGGGGGAGGTGTGAATAGGGAAGGGGCAGTAGAGGAGGGAGAAAGGAAGGGGGGAAGCGAGGTGGTCTTCCGGTGCTAGCGTTGACCGAACGAGACGCAACAATACAAACACTGTTACTTCACGTCGGTGTTACTGTGGGGTGGGTGGTAGTACCTTCGATCAACAACAACTAGATAAAGGGTCACGTACAAAATCGAAGCTAACTTCTGTCCGCGTAAATATATACTTATTTACTTATTTGTTTAATAAGAAAGGGAGAAAAAGTTTTAAAACAGTTTTATGTTCAACCTAATTACAACCATGACACCTAGTAATAAAGTCACAAATGTTCAAAATATTATCTAATACTTACGATAAAACAGCAAAGCAATAAATTACTCCCGTCACTTACAAATGAAAAGACAACATAAACAACATTTAATGTGAATTCAACCTTAACACGCAATGAATAAAGTACTTTTTCCCGTTATTGTGCGTACGTACTTAGCGAGCCTTGGCCAAACATTTGTACCACAGGTTTAAAATCGGTAATTTTGTTTCAAATTTGATATTATTTGTTAGTTTAAAGCTTAAAATAAAACTTATTCAACATGCATTTAGCGAAAGTAAGATACTCCGGCCGTTAAATTGCTTTTTCGGGTATTATTTTTGCATCTTTTGATTACACTGCGGCATTGTGAAACTTGCTTACATTGGCTGTGTTTCAAACAAACTAAACAAAATAAAAGCTCACATTTCAAGTGCGCTGCTATTTACCGAGACGTATTTTTCGTGCCGACCCGATATCTAATTATTGTTGATCGAAGAGTAGTACCCCGGGCGAGCCGACCCATTCATGCTGAATCCAGTAATAGCTTCAGCGTGGCTCTGCCACCTATACCTTGGAAATTCTTGTAGAATCAGAGTCGTATTTAATAACAGCCAAGAATACTTTAAACGAGGAATATAAATTAAGTTCCAGTGCAACTGATAAAATAAAATGTTTGGCTAACGATACAATTAAACTAGACAAGGAAGTATCAATAATTTGTAAACACGCTGTAGTTGAGTGATAATATGTTATTTTACCTGAAGTTCAGGAAGTTTAAAGAATTTAAAACCGTATGTTCAGGGTCACCTATGAAGTCCACACTTATAACACTTTTTATATTTTTTTCGCATGGATATATTCTAAAATGATAATACATTAGGAAAAGCCGTAATTTGTTACGAGTTACTTCGCTAATCATTGACGCATTGTTATTATAAAGTCACAATTATGTGATAATTGATATGCCAGAGAAGAACAATACAATTATATTGAATGCCTTGAGATTAATCACTACATGCATTACAAAATCACAGTATACGTATACGGATAAGTATACTTATCCGATATACACGTATTCATTTGTGAATCATGCAATTTCGATTGTATGGTTCACAAATGTATATATGTATGAATAGCTTAGAATAGTTAGCTAGGACAGACGCGTCTTTTTCCAGGTAACAGCCCAAGCCGAGGTGTGCGTGCACCCTTGTGTATGTTACCTAAAACCCAAATCGGTTGTGTGCCTTAAGCGCCAACCTTAGTAGTCCGGTGAAGCTGTGAAGACCCTGCCCCGTCAATAGCGTAGTCAGTTCGAGAAAAAAAAAAAGTCACACTATACTTCTAAACATTAGCAGACATGATACTGATAAGTTATTAATAATTATTAGACACTAGTTGTGTCCGTGAGTTCGTCCTTATACTTTATTTAAAAAAAACAGTGATTTAATAAAGTCATCTGAATGTATTACGTCCATTTACTTTTCCACTTTTCTCTCGTACTTAAGCCGGGTCGTCAATAAAAGTAATATAATTTGGATAGACTGAACCGATTTTAATGAAGCTAAGACTGAATGTTACTGGAAGATATTCTTTATAAGTTTCTTCAAGATGGTTTTATCATGAACGGATTATTTTAGCAGTGATTCATACAAACAGACAGACAGACATTACTAAAATTGATTGAAATGCATTTTATTATTTGTTCCTAGACAACTGCATTTTTTTTACAAAAATCTAAAGTGTCGACACGTTAGATTTACATTATTGTTATACTAGCGGGCCCGACAGACGCTTTCCCGCCTTGACTATAAAAAAACCTTGACAAATTATTTATTAAAACCTCATGAATCACTGTATCCACTGGTGTAAACCGAATGAAAATCCGTTCAGTAGTTTTTCAGTTTATCGCGAACAGACAGACAGACGCGGTAGGGGACTTTGTTTTATACTATGTAATGGTGTATAGATAGACTAGACTATTAAAGTAGGAACTAAGTATGCACGTGATTTAAACGAATTTATATTATTTACAGGTTATGGAATAATCCCAGGAACTTTAATAGGAGAAATGTTTAGCTCGAATGTCAGGAGTACAGGATCGACGTTCGTGGTGACTGTTGGTTGGTTGGTCGGCTTCGGTGTGTCCACGGCGTTTGGTTACATGGTCGCTAGTATCGGAGCCAGCATCACATTCTGGATCTACTCAGGATCTTGTGCTCTAGCCTTTTTATTTACTGCTATATTTGTACCTGAAACTAAAGGGAAAAGTTTAATTGAAATTCAAGAAATGTTAAATAAATAAATTGTTTTAATTTTTTCATACTTTATTACTTCTTCTTTTCTACGTGGAATATTTGATTATACAAAGAAACCTTTGTTCGGTACACACGTAAGTATTTAAGAAACCATAATAGTGAGAACAATAAGAATAAGATTTTTGTATGACGGTGGAGCTTTTTCTAATCCTTGTTGTCGCCAAGCGAATATAAGTTAGTTCTGGTAGCTGCACTTCAGAGCGAATTTCTTTCGGTGTTATTACAAAAAAAGTTAAATACGTATTGAATACTTGCTTTAAACAGGTATCGAATTAAATGCACCGCGGTCGCTGAATGTTCGCCATCTTGCTCTTTTGTCTCGCTTTGGTTACGTTAGGTTAGACTTGCAAAAAAGGATAACGCGAACTTGCCTGGGGCGAGTGCGGTGCATTTAATTCGAAACCTTTTTAAACCAAGTATTTAACTTTTTTGTAATAACACCGTTTAGGTTTAGCGTATTTATCATCTTGTCATTTAACATCAGGTAAAATTGTGAATAAAATATAAAGCATAAAAACGTATAGGCTATCTAAGTACCTAGTTAAGACAAACCTATATGGTTATTTCGGCGTAAAAACACTATTAGAGTAAGTGGTTAGCTGGGACTTAGTAGTACCTGGGAAGCTTTCAGCTATTTAGTTACCACGCTGGCAAGGGGTGCGAAATCTCAAGTGCTGCTTAATGCAGCGAAATATCCCTCTTTTTTTTTATTTCAAAAGGCGGCAATCTAACACGTGGGTCACCTGATGTTAAGTGATCACCACGGTCCATAGACACTAGCAACACCAGGGCAGTCGCAAGTGCGTTGCCAGCCTGTGTATGGGGGAGGGGTAGGGAAAGGAGAAAGGGGAAGGGAAAGGGGGAAAGGAGGTGGGCCTCCGGCGCTCTCACTGACCGAACGAAACGCAACAATGCAAGCATAGTTACTTCACGTCGGTGTTCTGTGAGAGGGTGGTACTACCCCGGACGAGACGACCCATTCATGCTGAAACTAGTAATAGCTACAGCGTGGCTCTACCACCTTCTTTTTTCACTTCGATTTGGTGTGTGAAACCAGTTAATTGCAGTTCTGCATTCGCATTGAGTGTATCGCCGGTCGTGGTCGCAATACAACGCACATAGACACTTAGTACTGTGGTACCGCATCGCATGGCAAATAAAAAAAATCCGACTCACCATCGCAACAGGAATAGCTGTCTTCGGCCTTTGGTGAGTACTTTATAGTTCCGCTAATTATTCTACTTTAGATAATAAGTGTTTTATGCGCCTCAGCTACCGCGACCATACACAAAAAACCTAATAATTCATCCGCGCCTGGGCTATTTACACGCCTCAGGTTTCCAAACCAATGATATCGCATTTAAATGACCGCCCTTTATAAAACTACCCATTAGGAGGTTACTTACATCTCATATTTGATGATATTATTATGTATTAAATGACGATAAATTTGTTTAAACTTCCCTATTTAAATCTTACAGCCTTCCTAAGTCATATATAACAGGAATATCTTACAGAAACTATAATTATGCTAATTAAATCTTCTGCCATTTCCTTACAAACCTATATTAATTGGAAACAAATCAGATTTCATGAATTCTATATCTCTTATATTAGTGTTTTCTACAAATATGTTCCTAATGTTTTATATTTTAATTCTACAAATTCATAACGTTCAATATGTGAATAAATTTATATCTTCGACGAACTCATAAAATCTTCAATCAACAATAACTAGATAAAGGGTCACGTACAAATCGAAGCTAAAAGCCGTTCGCGTAAATATATACTTATGTGTAGCTATTTGTTTACTAAGCAAAGGAGAAAAAAAGTTTTAAAACGTTTTAAGTTCAATCTAATTACAACCATAACACCTTGTAATAAAGTCACAAATGTTCAAAATATTATATAATACTTACGATAAAACGAGCAAAGTAATAAATTACTCCCCTCACCAAATGAAAAGATAACATAAACAACATTTAGTGTGAATTCAACCTTAACACGTAATGAATAAAGTACGTTTTCCCGTTATCGTGCGTGTTTGTGACTGGCGAGACCAAACATTTGTATCACAGGTTTAAAATCGGTAATTTTGTTCAAAATTTGATATTATTAGTTAGTTTAAAGCTTAAAATATTACTTATTCAACATGTATTTAGCGAAAGTAAGATACTCCGGCCGTTAAATTGCTTTTTCAGGTATTATTTTTGCATCTTTTGAATACACTGCGGCATGTGAAATGGGCTTACATTGACTGTGTTGCAAACAAACTAAATAAAATAAAGGGCACACATTTCAAGTGAGCTCTTATTTACCGAGACGTATTTTCGCGCCGACCCGTTATCTTTGATTAGTTAGTTATTGTTGATCGAAGCATAAAATGAAGCACTCTTAAACTAAACAACAAATAAAATTAATTTACTTGTTCATTTATCTCTGAAATAGTCTTTAAATTCTTTCGGAGTTTATTGGATAGCCTTCAGTCTTTTAACTACACGTATACTACACAATAATAAACATAATATTACAAATGCTAACACGAATTCAAGATTAGTTACAACAACATATCTTAGCGATAGTAAAAAGCAAACATTACTGGCATTAAACGTTTAGGATACCGTTTGCTTCTACAAAAACTTTACGGAATACTTAGAATCACTTAAAAAGATGGCTATTTAACAGCATCTAATAAATTAGCTTTTATATATACTAATATACAATACTAAAGTGCAAGAATTTTCTCATCCTGATGATCTACATTGCGACCATACTATGCTAATACAGTAGAGATAGAGGTAAGAGTAGTAAGTAACCTGTAACACTTCTTAAAACACTAATTTATCAATATTGTACCTACAAGTACGGAAAACAACATGATAAAGTAATCGTCTGATATTTTGTTCCATCAATATTCCCACTGCTAGACCTCATTAGTAAATAATATTATAATCATCAAATATTAAAATAAGAATGGGTGGTAAAATAAACCAGTAGACAACATATGCAAATTCACTGATACAGTTGATTGGATTTTGTTTGACTTAATTATCGGGAAGGTTTATAAATGCTTTTCCGATGCTTCCTATTAATTTAAAATACCCAACGGATGGACAAACCAAATTTTGAAATTTAAATCTGAATAAGGATCTACTGGATCTAGCGACAACTCAGTTTAATGGTAGGTATCCGTTACTATAATGACGAATATGGCATAAGAATTTATTAATATTCGCTAGAGGAGCTCGCACGGTCTTGTTTGCTGAATTTTTATGCTGATTATGGTAGAAAAAGACGATAAAAAAATAAATGCTGAACTATCTCGCATACCCAAATCTCTGATATCACTTATAAACCTTTAGGCTATGTTCACATGACAAGTCTTTAAAACGCGTTGAACGCGCGCAAAATTTTTAGATAGTGTTCACATGGTGCATGCTTGTCAGGAGTTGAAAGTGCGTTGCCGTGGCCGCCCCGATTCAATTTCTTCTACATTTGTCCGTTATCCGCGTCAAAAACGCGTGCTCAACTGAACGGTCACGTAGAAATTTTGTGATCTCAAAGCGCGTTTTGACGCGCTGACAACTGTCGAGCGTTAAAGCCTGTCCAGTTGAGGCGTAGACACTCGCGCGTACTTGAGTTATTAGAGCTACATATATCCCGTCCAGATGGTGCGGCACGTTTCCTAACTCGCGCGTAATGAGCGAGACTCTCGACTCGAGCGCCGCGCGCCTCGTGATACTGAGGCCCCATTGCTGCGTCCAGTACTACGCGCGAGTCTGTGGGCAGTCGTCTATCCGTACGACGTATGCGACGTTTCCTAGGGTAGAAAAGCGCGTAAAACGCGGTATCTGGACGCAATATGTTATGAAGCGCGCGAGTCGACTCGCTCGTAAGTGGCTTCATCTGGACAGACTCTTAGCGCAGCCTTCAACGCGCACTTCAGTAAAACGCGCGTTAACATGTGTACGACCTGAATAAAACGTATATAGTTGTAAACGCGCCGCTTGTCATATGTGTTAAATTGTCTCTCTTCTAGGTGTCTCTTAAGTTATAAAACTTTTATAGAATATACTGAACACTGTACACTATAAGATAAGATTAGTCTAGCATATAATTAGATTGCATTAGTATTGTCTACATCACGATTTTGTAATGTTTTAAACGTATCTCCTTAGTTTTATTACAGTACTGTAAGATAACACGTATTTGCGATGAAACTGGAGCCGTATATTATACGACAAACTACAATAGCAGGATGCTGTAAGTTTTTTTAACATATACGTATACTTTTACACATATTCATATGTGGAATTAATAATATTAAATAACGAATAGAGATATCCGATTGATAAAGGTGTTAATTTGTGGAAATGAATGATTAAACATTAGAGTGGACGTTTCTTTGCCTGGAATTGATTGCAGTGAGACGTGGTAGAGACCAATCAATTCCAGGCGGAATTGCAAAGTAACGATCACTCTAATATTTAACTAATACTGTAATTCTTTTTATAAATAAGATCGTAGAATTTATACTGAGCTAAAATTAACGTAGCTCGAAATAAAGCAAGTTAAACTTTCAATACCGATCTTTAGTTTTGCGTGTGATGAATAATTGTTGGTGTATCTATTGAAATTCTTTATTTTATTTTATATGCACTAGTGAATCTAGGAGTAATGATCAACGGCATTGGTATCAGTTGGCCAGCTCCTATTTTACCAAAACTGTACGACATAAAGCAGACACCACTCCCTTACGTCATTACTCTGACTGAAAGTTCATGGGTTGCCTCCATCTTCTACATTGGCACCATAGGTAAGTTAGTTTCATAATGATACCACTAATTATACAGTTTGTATATCATTTTGTATACTGAAATGTATAAAAATCACAACAATATTAGAAACTACTTGCCTGCCTTTGCTTTGCGGATATGTAATAGCATCATTTAAATACTAGAAACCCCAACAAATTGGTCATTCCATGTCTCAGGCTTACTAAGATCAAAAGATATTACTGGTGTCACCATGAAAGGGTCGGTTATTACGTGGTAGTACCATCCGACCCACAGAAAACCGACGTGAAGTAACAGTGCTTGCATTGTTGCGTTTCGTTTGGTCAGTGAGATCACCGGAGACTCACCTCCCTTCCCCCTCACCCCTTCCCTCCCCCTCTCCTGTCTCCCCAAACACAGGCTGGCAACGCACTTGCGACTCCCCTGGTGTTGCTAGTGTCTATTGACGGCGGTGATCGCTTAACTTCAAGTGACCAACCTGTTCATTGGCCTCGTATGATTTAAAAAAAACCGTTTTTTAGCTAAAAGTATGTATAATTTTATAAGAAAGTCCCAAAACACATTACTGAATTGCCGGATAATGAGTTCAAGCACCATGTCACGCTGGTTTTAATTTATATTATAGGGTAGATCAATATGTGAACGATGGTAAAGCCTGTAAATGAAGCCCCTCTCTGTGCACCCACTTAAAATGAATATCGAATCAATGTTTTGTAAAAATATATGTCATGAAAAGATAAACCAAATCGAGTTTCTTGGCGGTTCGTCTCGACTGGATGGTTTTCCGAACCGATGGTAGACGTTCTTAAGCGCCTTCTCAAGGCCTAAATAGAATGAAGTATTTTTTTATTTTGATTTTACTAAAATTAAATGGCAACTGAACTTAAATCTGACAATTTTTTAAATATCTTCCTACTGTTTTTATGCCACTCATTCACTCAAGATTTTTAACCTAATATTTTCTATTTATCGGTACGATTTTCCTTGTCCTGACAGTTAATTACACATATACCAAAAATATTATTAGTCAAATAAGCGTGGCCGTTCTAAACCGAAGAGCCTTAGCGGGTGATACGTACAGATTTATGGTTTATAAAAATTCGCTCATGTAACAGGATTTTTTTTATATAAACTGCAAAATTTTTAGATAGTGTTCACATGGTGCATGCTTGTCAGGAGTTGAAAGTGCGTTGCCGTGGCCGCCCCGATTCAATTTCTTCTACATTTGTCCGTTATCCGCGTCAAAAACGCGTGCTCAACTGAACGGTCACGTAGAAATTTTGTGATCTCAAAGCGCGTTTTGACGCGCTGACAACTGTCGAGCGTTAAAGCCTGTCCAGTTGAGGCGTAGACACTCGCGCGTACTTGAGTTATTAGAGCTACATATATCCCGTCCAGATGGTGCGGCACGTTTCCTAACTCGCGCGTAATGAGCGAGACTCTCGACTCGAGCGCCGCGCGCCTCGTGATACTGAGGCCCCATTGCTGCGTCCAGTACTACGCGCGAGTCTGTGGGCAGTCGTCTATCCGTACGACGTATGCGACGTTTCCTAGGGTAGAAAAGCGCGTAAAACGCGGTATCTGGACGCAATATGTTATGAAGCGCGCGAGTCGACTCGCTCGTAAGTGGCTTCATCTGGACAGACTCTTAGCGCAGCCTTCAACGCGCACTTCAGTAAAACGCGCGTTAACATGTGTACGACCTGAATAAAACGTATATAGTTGTAAACGCGCCGCTTGTCATATGTGTCAAATTGTCTCTCTTCTAGGTCTCTTAAGTTATAAAACTTTTATAGAATATACTGAACACTGTACACTATAAGATAAGATTAGTCTAGCATATAATTAGATTGCATTAGTATTGTCTACATCACGATTTTGTAATGTTTTAAACGTATCTCCTTAGTTTTATTACAGTACTGTAAGATAACACGTATTTGCGATGAAACTGGAGCCGTATATTATACGACAAACTACAATAGCAGGATGCTGTAAGTTTTTTTAACATATACGTATACTTTTACACATATTCATATGTGGAATTAATAATATTAAATAACGAATAGAGATATCCGATTGATAAAGGTGTTAATTTGTGGAAATGAATGATTAAACATTAGAGTGGACGTTTCTTTGCCTGGAATTGATTGCAGTGAGACGTGGTAGAGACCAATCAATTCCAGGCGGAATTGCAAAGTAACGATCACTCTAATATTTAACTAATACTGTTTCCTTTTTATAAATAATATCGTAGAATTTATACTGAGCTAAAATTAACGTAGCTCGAAATAAAGCAAGTTAAACTTTCAATGCCGATCTTTAGTTTTGCGTGTGATGAATAATTGTTGGTGTATCTATTGAAATTCTTTATTTTATTTTATATGCACTAGTGAATCTAGGAGTAATGATCAACGGCATTGGTATCAGTTGGCCAGCTCCTATTTTACCAAAACTGTACGACATAAAGCAGACGCCACTCCCTTACGTCATTACTCTGACTGAAAGTTCATGGGTTGCCTCCATCTTCTACATTGGCACCATAGGTAAGTTAGTTTCATAATGATACCACTAATTATACAGTTTGTATATCATTTTGTATACTGAAATGTATAAAAATCACAACAATATTAGAAACTACTTGCCTGCCTTTGCTTTGCGGATGTAATAAATAAGAAAATGGGGCCAAACCTTCGCTTTATAGTATGAATACATAATAACATCATTTAAATACTAGAAACAGCAACAGTTTGGTCATTCCATGTCTCAGGTTCACTAAGATCAAAAGGTGGTAGAGCCACGCTGAAGCTATTACTGGTATTATTACCATGAAAGGGTCGGCTTATCCGTGGTAGTACCACCCGACCCACAGAAAACCGACGTGAAGTAACAGTGCTTGCGTTGTTGCGTTTCGTTTGGTCAGTGAGATCACCGGAGACTCACCTCCCTTCCCCCTCACCCCTTCCCTACCCCTCTCCCCTCTCCCCAAACACAGGCTGGCAACGCACTTGCGACTCCCCTGGTGTTGCTAGTGTCTATTGACGGCGGTGATCGCTTAACTTCAAGTGACCAACCTGTTCATTGGCCTCCCTGGAGAACCCCTTGCGTTTTATGGGTCAAAAAGTATCCTAAATGTAACCTTGTAATGTACAGATTTGGCTTTGTTACAGTTTTATTATAGTATAGATAAATAAATAAATCTTGTCACCTTTGTTTAGTAAACATTTTTTTATACAATGAAATAAATGTAACAACATAAGTGACAGTTTCGTCTACATAAATGTTTCATATGTGGTCGATAATTACGAACATAAATGTCATGTAGGCGTAGCTCAGTTGTAACGTACGGGGCTTTAAATGTTTCGACGGGGCGACGGTTCGAATCACGGTGGTCGTTTTTTTTGTATTTTTTTTTTTTGAAGTAGCATATGGAAATATAGCTTCATTTTTTAGCTAATCTGTCTGCTATATATAGCACGAAGAAAATTTACCAAAATTCGTCAAGAATATCATGAACTACATTTTTTTTACTTTCGTCCGTTATCGTGGAGAATCCCTTGTGTTTTATGAGATAAAAAGTATCCTAGATGTAGCCTTGTCATATTGGTTATTACTGTGCCAAATTTCGTCTAAATTGGTTCAGTACTTTCAGAGTGATTCGTGTTTAAAGGTATAGACAAACAGGCAGATCCTGGAGAATCCCTTGCGTTTTATGAAAAAAAAAATATCCTAAATGTAATCTCGTAACATTAGTTATCACTGTGCCAAGTTTCGTCAAAATCGGTTCAGTACTTTCCGAGTGATGCGCGTTCACAGGGACAGACAGACAGACAGACAAAAATTTTAAAAGGGTTATTTTTGGCTTCTATATCGACAACAAAGCCTACCCCGATCAAAATATTCAAAAAATATTTAATGTACAAATTTGACCCTGCTACAGTTTTATTATAATATATAGATATAGATAGATGTTCCTAATTTTGATTTGTTTCGTAAGTGTATTTTTTCTTTACAGGTCACCAAGAATTAGAGGATTCATTCTGACCTCCACAGGAGTTTTTCAGGCTTTAGGTAGCTTATTAGTGTATTGCGTCGCCCCTTATTTATCCTATTCTGGCGTAGGTTATGTTATATTAGGAATCAATATTATTTACTTGATCTCCTGTTTCTACATACCAGAATCACCTGTCTATTATGTTATTAAAGGTAATAAAAGAATGTATTCAAATAGAGATTATTCAATTTAATGATAATATTCAAAAATAATTTTCGATGATTTTAGGAGATAACGAAGCAGCAAGAGAATGTTTACGTTATTTAGGCAGAACTAAAGATATTGATGTTGAATTAGAGATTATGATCGCTAAAGTTGAAGAGGAAAGAGCAAGGAAACATATTTGGCGCGAGCTTTTTACTTTAAAAAGTAACAGGAGGGCTCTTTCGGTTACGCTGCCATTATTATTCTTCCAAGAATCGAGTGGAATCGTAGCTATCTTAGTGTTCGCAACTACAATATTTCAAAATGCTGGATCTTCAGTTGAACCACATATAGCTACAATTATCGTTGGTGCCACTATGGTCCTGGGGACTTTTATTTCACCAACTTTTATTGAAAAATATGGCCGAAGATTATTACTTATTATATCAACTAGTGGCTGTTGTATATCTCTGGTACTGTTTATACATTCTATTAATACTTTCTCCTTTATGTGTGCTTCTAACAAAGTCTAATTTGCTTTAATATTATCACTTATTTGGAATGTTCATTAATTTCTTGAAAATTCTAAAATATATATTGATGCTAAAATACTTGATGCATAAAATAATTGATCATCATATCGTATAAGGCCAACAAATTTATTTCTACTTTTAATTATTAGGTAGTACCAGGTAGACTATCATCCACCTCTATAAAACCACTGCTAAATTGAATGCGAAATTACTTAGCTTACTTAGCTTAGCTTACTTCGAAGTAAGATCTTTCTGTAGCGATTAGTGCAAAGATTCTTTTTAAACATTAGTTATTGAATGACTTATGTCAAGCAGCATCACTGTTACAATGTAATGTGTTATCTATTTCCCTCTAATATTTTTCATTCCCTTTTCTTTTTGAGCACGAAACGTCTTTAATACGTTTGCAGCAACAATGTCATCTAATGTGAAATTCATAGAATTTTAATTTATTCAAAGTCGAACCACGTTTATATTTTAATCCCATTAAATGTATCTTGTGCCACGATACTTGAAAGATTTAATAAATATTATTGCATTGAACCAAATATTAACAACATTTTGCTAACATCTATCATATATATCCATAACCATACAAACAAACAGGTCCAGAAATTATTTAAAAAAAAACAGAATACCTTTCTTAAATGATATACAGTTAGTATATATGAAAGTATACTTTGATATTTTTAGCACCTGATTATGTTAATGCTATGCTGAAAATTTATACCAAAATCACAGTATATCTAAGCGTAATTATGTATTTCATTGCAGGCAATACTAGGGACCTACTTCTATTTGGACAAATACAAACATGAAGCAATCATTTCTTTGAGATGGTTACCATTAGTACTATTGATATTAACACTATTCAGTTATGCCGGAGGTTAGTAATTAGTGACTAAATTAATGTTGAACACATACCTACATACTTATTACTTTCTATCAGCGGATAGATCATTGGAGACGATAATAGGCCCATTGAATGTAATCCCAATAGCAAAGATATTTTTTCTGAAGTGAATACATATACAATTTACGATCAATAATATTACCAACTAATAACAAAATGCACTCCTCAGGAATAGTCTAAAGTTGGCTAGTTTTCTGTTACATAAAAATGGCAATATAGCAAGCAAACCATAATTTTGAAGTACTTCGTTTTTAGCCGGAACGGTGGTGCTGCTTAAGCAGACACTATAAATAGCCTACCAAAGTTAAAGTCCACAGAAAAATTATAAGCCTAAAAAATCCCATCAGACTTCGTAACTTTATAATAATAATCATAAATACAGTGGTACAACAAAATAATCCCAAGGAGAGTTGATGTCAGTCAATCATATACCAAAACATGACAAACATGTTGTACCGACCATACTTATGTGGGATAAGGGTAAGAAGAAGAAGATTATCAACTAATGCCAAAGTAGTTTTTCTTTATTTCTTTCTTTTGAAATATCCTTTTATTTTCATGCGGTATTTATGAGTAGATAAAGTGATCCCTGAGGAAGGTTTAGGTATATAATTTGTCAAGGATTTTTTTAATTATCAGGGCGGGACAACATTTACCGGAGCCGCTAGTTGAATATAAATTTATAACCAATTTTATTTGGTATATTTCAGGCTTAAACATAATACCGAACACGTTGACAGGAGAAATGTTTACTCCCAATGTACGTGGGCTTGGCACTTCATTATCACTGAGCTTCGGTTTCCTCACCGGATTTATAACCACTACAATTTTTGGTTACATCGTTGCTATGTACGGTTCATACGTTGGCTTTTGGATCTACGCATCTATTAACCTGGTGGGAGTATTATTCGTGATAGCTTTCGTCCCTGAAACAAAAGGGAAAAGTTTAATGGAAGTAAATGATATGATGGCAAAGAATTCAAGAGAAAAACAATGAAGAAATTTAAACCAATTGTTTGTTATTGTTTGTTTGTTATTGTTTATTAAAGCAAGAATAAATTATCAATGCTTAACATATTTTTTTCTTTACAAATATAAAAATTAATAATCAAGCGGTAGTTATCTAACTATATATATAACTAAAAAAAATCGAGGCAGTCAGTTTTAAGGACTGCCGACAGAAGTGAAAACTCAATACAATAGAATAATTGTGTTCTGTTTTGAATTTTTAAATTAATTACGGTATGAATGATTTAAATTTCATAACAACTAGCTGTACCCGCAGCTCCAAACGCGTTTTTTAAATTGTGTTATAGAAATATTAAATTGTAGGTACGACACGCAAGCCACTTACAATACATGTAACGTATACATTAGATATATAAATAGTAACAGTACGTCAAATGAGGTTTATCATCATTTTTGTAGGTGGTAGAGCCACGCTGAATCTATTACTGGTTTCAGCATGAATGGGTCGGCTCACTCGGGGTAGTACCACCCTCTCACAGAAGACCGAAGTGAAGTAACAGTGCTTGCATTGTTGCGTTTCGTTCGGTCATTGAGAGCGGCGGAGGACCACCTCCCCTAACCTTCCCCCTTCCCTCAAACACAGGATAGCAACGCACTTGCAACTCCCCTGGTGTTGCAGGTGTATATGGACGGTGGTGATCGCTTAACATCAAGTGACACACCTGTTCGTTCGCATCCATTGTATAAAAAAAAATCATCAGCAACATATTTGGAACCTTCACCCACCATATAAATACGTCAGTGGTCACTTACACTGTATAAGGAACTAATGAAACAATGACTTAAAGATGTCATTATATTTTTTTATTTACAAGGCATACATTACATATAATAAGTAACTATGTTTACAGTTACAATCTATAGTTTAGTTTTAGACTGATATATTAGTCAAAATATATGCTTAATAAATATAATCATACAATCTTATACGAGTATGCTACTTAAATATATGATATGATGTATATTATATTACCTGTGTTTATGGACTACGTGACGAAATTAAACGGGATGGTAGGGTTTTATAAGCGGGGTGGTAGGGTTTTCAAGCGGGGTGGTAGGGTTTTACAGCCTGACTGGGACGCAACCACCATGTATATGGCGAAAAAGCCCGTCATAGTGATTCACTTTTGCGGGTCGCGTTCGGGATCAGCCTGTGTATATCCAGCTTTTCGCAGGCCGGCATGACAGCGGCGACCGGCGATGGATAGTTTGTCACTCGGTGGTCGCCATTATTTTTGGATTGCACTGTGCTTACCATCAGGTATAGTGCAGTCATTTTGCCGTGCTACTATAAAAAAAAAAACTTAGACTAAGATGAAATATGTCTATGTCGATATCGGCATAGCAGGAAATACAGTTAGTGATAGTATTATATGAGCGACTCATGTTAGCAATGGAATCCCATTATAAAGGAAACGTTATTTATATTGCGTTGACCATAGTACGCTTATTCTAAAATTAAAACATTATGGTATTTATGGAACTTCTCTCGAGTCGAGTCTCTTATTTAAAAGATCGTTGTCAGAAAGTTAGCATACAAGGGGTAACTTCTGCAGGATCCTTTGCGCGAATTGGCGTCTCACAGGGCTCTATTCTAGGACCGTTCTTGTTCTTAATATACATAAATGATCTGCCGCTAATAGTCAATAACTGTGCTGACATGGTGCTTTTTGCAGACAATGCTTCAAGTATATTTAAAGTAAAAATAACAGATTCAGAGGTTAGGCATGTAAATAATACTTTAAACGATATACTTCTCATTGGTTTGCATTAAATAACTTAGTACTAAATACAGGTAAAACAAAATGTATAAGATTTATTTTGCCTAAATGTATGAGATTTATTTTGCCTAACGTGCCACAGGTTGATAGTAGCATCAAGATCGAAGGGAATTTTGTAGGGTTAGTTGGTAATACTGTATTCTTGGGTATTACACTAGACTCAAAATTACAATGGGGCCCTCAAATTAAACAATTGGCAAGCAAATTAACTTCTGCTGCAATTGTTGTACGTAAGATTCGCCATCTAACTGATATTACTACTGCCAGGTTACTCTAATTCGCCTACTTTCATAGCTTAATGTCTTCTGGCATTCTGTTGTGGGGGACAGCAGCTGAGGTAGACACCATATTTTTATTACAAAAACGGGCAGTTCGAGCAATTTACAATATGAAATCTCGCGAATCCTTAAAGACTAAGTTCTAGGAGTACGGTATCTTAACTCTGCCCTCCCAATACAGTCTTGACAAATTAATGTATGTCCGTAAGAACCTTGAAAAGCTAGATTTCGTAAAAAACCGGCACAATCTAAATACTATAAACTATTATAAATTGGTTGTTCCACGTTTTAGATTTAGTAAAACCAGTAACAATTTTTTGGGAAATAGTGTTAGATTTTACAACAAAGTCCCAAAGGATATTACCGATTTGCCGGACTGCGAATTTATGCGCCATGTCAAGCGGGTTTTGGTGTCAAAAGGCGATTATAGAGTGGATCAATATGTGAACGATGGTGATGTGTGGAATTAACTCATCTCTGTGCATCCATTAACAACTTTTGTGACATTTACCTAACATATTATATGTAAACGCTGGTTGTAATTGTGATTAAAATGGTTTTGTAATTCGGCGTGATGCTTTTTTGGTGATCGCTAAGAATGCACAACGGTCGGAAAGATATGGGGAAAAAATAGGACTCACCTTTCGGCTGTTATCACGGTCGTAGGAGGCCTCCACTTGTTTCACTAACACTTCGGTTCGCACCTTTCACTTATACTCTCTAATTATATTAAGGAACGTTTATGATGTAATTTATTATTAACAGTCGCTCACAGAGATGTGCGCCGTAGTCATTATGTTAACGGACTGACTTAAGCACCGGTGAGGGGGTTGGGGGGAGGAATTATGACACTTGATGGATTTAAAGAAGGACGGATAATACCGTTGTGCATTGCAATGCTTCTTAACTATTTTAGCCTAAACATTATATATATATATTTGTTAAAAAGATAAACCAGATCGAGTTTCTTGCCGGTTCTTCTCGATGACTGGGTTGTTTTCCGAACCAGTGGTAGTTTTTTGACGTTCATAAGTGCCTTCTTAGGGCCTAAATTGAATAAAAGGGAATTGAAAGGGAATATGAAACATTATATTGCAACGACCGCGCAAGTTGTTGTTAAAATTAAGCAAGTATAGTAATTATGGACAGTTTATAATATAATTAACTATTTTATATAGGAAAATTAAATGTTAATGATATAATATAATATATAATAATAATATATTGTCAATAAGTAATACGTTTATGGTCTGATATCTTATTCGAAATATTCCTTCTATCTTCGTTGAATTGTAAACAATGAATGAGCTGACGTCTTGAAATCTTACATAAATATAAATCAAGATATAAAACGTTATATCTGTCTAAAGAGTTTTTAATATTCGACAATTTAAATAGTGCTCATTGAACTTGATACATTATTCTTATATGTTACTATGGTTACTGAGTTATGTAGACGAAAGCGCGGTAAATGAAACAAAATGGACACCAAAATGACCAAAAAGATAAAATTCAAATTATATACATAGATACAGATGTACAAATTTCAATTATATTCATTCATAGAGTCCAGTAGAATCCAAGTCTTACGCACATGTCTACAGTGAACAATATATTTTGCTAAATTTTATACGGACGATGTCGCGGGTAACAGCTAGTCTAAAATAGAATAACCTAAAGGACTTCCTATAAGGTCAGCTATGTGCCACTCAAATTTTCATCAATATCGGTCCACCCGTTTTGGAGATAGCTTTGCGGGTGATGCCACGTGGAACAGCCAATCTAAATTAAAATTAACTAAATTACTTTTTATAATGTCCGCTATCTGCCAGTGAAATTCTCGTCAAAATCGGTCCAGCCATTTCGGAGCTTACCAGGAACAAACAGACAGACAGACCGATAAAAAATTTTAAAATTGCATTTTTGTTAACTGTAATATGTATGCTTTCATGCCCAATCAGTAAAAAATTATTTTTTGATAATACATATATTACATACAGACACTTCATTTTTATTACATGTATATATTACAGAATTCATTTTACATTTTAATTTGTTGTTTATCTCATATACGCCAAGTTATTTTATTACATACAAAAACTTTATGGTATATTTTAGGCGTAATCTTGTTTAAATTACATTCAATAAAAGCATATCTATCTAACTATCCATATCTAACATCTTAATATCAGCACATAACCACTCTTGTTTGTTACAAAATAATATTAATACTTTACTAAACAATTCTTTGCGTTTAAATCACCTGGCATAAATACAGACTTTTAAATGAATACTATCAATAATAGAACTTAATGTAACCAAACACTCTCTAAAAGTGATAAATGTTCAACAATCAGTAGACATATAAACAAAGCAAACAAGGAAAGATCCACTATCATTTATTACTATCACAGCAGCGATCCGGCTATTATTCGTTTCTACTATTACCATGTAAACGATATACCACAAAGCCATCCAAGACATTGGGTCATCCAAGAATATGTCTAGTTTGCCCACTTGTGTATCAAATGCACCGCTCGCGCCGAGAGCTACCGCGGCCGGCTTGCGTAATTTTTTTCACAAGCCTAACCTAACCTAACCAAACTAAATTAAATGCGCAAGCAGTCGAGAAAAAAAAAGAGGAAATTCTATCTTAAACTCTATATAAAACGATTTTCCACCTAAATCTTTTTTAATACTTTGTTTTGAAATAAATTCTTTTGGAATCTAAAAGTGTCTTAAAGGGCGGCATTTGAAATTCGCACCTTGATATAACGATTGAAGGGGATCGGAGCAGTGGAGGAAGGGGTGACAAACCCTCCCCGCGGAAAGTTACTATAATTTATGATCAAAGTTTTGAGGTTATGTGTCATTTCCGAACAATCATTGGTAATTGTGTATATTTACCAACTTGATGATTTTTAAGTTAAAACAAAACATTTTTGTCTCGGTTTGGTTAGGTTAGCGAGCGCTGTGCATTTAATACACAAGTACCTTATTTTATTTCAATTATTCATCTACCTTAGTAATAGTTATAAAATTCTTTTGGAGATTATAGGATAACCTTCAGTCTTCTAATGATACGTATACCAGAATACAAGATAAACATACTATTATGTATATGATAACATAGAAATCTTTGTGATAGTAAACGTAAACGTTTCTAACAATGAATGTTAGGGTACCGTTGCCTTCTACAAAAACCTTCAACGAATCTTTAGGACCACTAAAAAGATGGATAATTCATAGCATCTGCTACAGCAGCCTTTATATATCACTACATATTATAAAACAGAGTCCTCTGCTATGTCTGTCTGTCCGCGATAAACTCAACAACTACTGAACGGATTTGTATACGGTTTTACTAGTAAGATAAAGTGATTCATGAGGAAGGTTTAAATGTATACGATTTGTAAAAAAATATATTATAAAGGCGGCACAAAGTCTGTCGGGTTCTATAGTCTTTATTTATAAAAATCAATGTTTGTATGTTTGTCCTTTATGCAAGCCGAAACTACTGATCAGATTGTGATAATAATTTAGGGGGTATTCTGAGAATGCCCGGAAATGGTTTCTGGCTAAAAATGGCTTAAAAATGTATACATAAATGATTTTTTAAATTAATTAAATTGTTTGACTTGTTCGTTTGATTGTTTAAATTGTTTGATATTATTTTGACAAATTTGATATATTTCAATAAAATATCAGTTATCACAACCAATCAATTTCATTTGTTTCAATGTCATTGTTTAGGAATTTATGTAGTTTTGGCATAGATACGAGGCCATAGTGAGATCCAGGGCAATGAAGCTGTTGATCTTCTTGTTAAAGAAGCTATCCAGACTGGATATTTTGATCACTATAAAACCTATGTTCAGGATTTATCCTCCCCAAACAAGACTGATATGTTTCCATTATGGAACTCAAACTGGAATGTATCCAACTCAATTACAGGCAAATCATATCCTTCCATTCAGACCAACATTACTGGTAAGCTACGGCCATATAAGTTTCGTGACTGTTGCAAGTTTGCTGCGTGTACTATCTGTAGACTGACGATCTATCTGTAGACGTGTGCTCTCCAGTCCATCTTGCAAAGCTCAGAATCAGAGACAACTTAATATGTGAATGTAGGTTCGATGAAGACAAAGTGTCTTGATGAGAACACATTTTTACAATTTCCCCGATTTAGTATGATATTTTATCTAACACTATATACTACGTGCGTCTGATTTTAACAAGGTCACAAAGGTCTGCATTCTCTTTTTGTCGATACTCTGGCTAATCTTATATATTTTAACAAAATTAAACTTTAAGATAACACAGTCAATAATAGTAATTCTTATGTAAATATATATTTATTTAAGGCATTATGTCTGTAAGTGTTGCGTTTGTCTTTGTGTATCTAAGAGGCCTAATCTGGAAAAACTAAATTATATAAAACAAAAATAATACTACTTATAAAGTGACTCTCCCATGAGTGACATAACACTGGTAGAATTTGTATTTATGAAACTCCAGTATTAAAAAGTTGAAGTTGTAATCGGATTCTAGGTTTTTTAAGTTTTTTCGCGTTCGGAAATAAAATTGGAACCGGTAATAACCGATTCGACGCAGACGAAGATGCGCAGGTCAGCTAGTACTGTATAAAATAAATTTTCTCACTCATAACCTAAATTGCAGCATACTATGCTAATACATTAGGTAAGCTGTATGTGTTAGAGCCAAACTGAAGCTATTACTAGTTTCAGCATGAATGGGTCGGCTCGACCGGGGTAGTACCACCCTCTCAGAGAAAACCGACGTGAAGTAACAGTGCTTGCATCGTTGCGTTTCGTTCGGTCAGTGAGATCGCCACCTCCCGACCCACAGAAAACCGACGTGAACTAACAGTGCTTGCATTGTTGCGTTTCGTTCGGTCGGTGAGAGCGCTGGAGGCCCACTTCCCCTCCTCTCTCCTCACCCTCGCCCCTCCCTTATTCCCCTATCACACTAACACAGGCTGGCAACGCATTTGCGACTCCCCTGGTGTTGCAAGTGTCTATGGACGATGGTGATTACTTAACATCAGGTGACAAAAAAAAATGCATATTTTTGTCTAATATCGTTTTAAGAGAAGCATCTTAGTGAGATTTCACATAATAATAATGGCGAATAAATTGAGGTAAGGCAGCTCTACTGATAATGTTTTAATAGATTCTATCGTATAATAGCGTTTGTTTGTACATTCTACATATACCTCAGCTACATCAGCCGGACCGAGACCACTGGAGATGCATTTATGAGTACACGTTTCTTCTAAACAAACAGTCCAAATGAGCATTTATTTCCAACATGTTTCCGCGTTCCTTTATAGGCGCCAGGCTATATTATTTCTATACTCCATATGACGTGAATCGTATTTTGTTTTTGTACCGTATCCGTTTATAGCAGCAAACGAAAATAATAAAGACGAAATTTATACGAATTTTAAAACCTCAATCAGATGATAAGATTCTACAGGTTTTAATAACTAGTCTGCTCACCAATCTCTGTTACTGAGTAATCCAGTGTAAAGATTTATCAAGATTCTTATCAGGGCTACAGACGTTTTCATGGGTTTGCTTGCTAAGTGTTTAAGCTTAGGATTATCGATATAATAGAAAAAAGAATTAGCTGAGATCCCTATATTACTGATAACCTATATAAATCTGTAGCTGTATCATCTGATGAAAAAAGTTACAACATTTTTAAACTTTTATAAAACGTACATACAGAACACTGCACAAAATAAAATTATAAGCTTAGCATTAAATTATGTTTAATTTATATTATCTTCATTAAAAATTTTTAATGTATTAGAATCTGCTAACTTTGAATAAAACACTCTAAAATAACACGTGTGAACGATGAAACTGGAGCCGTACATTATACGACAAACGACTATAGCAGGATGCTGTAAGTCTTTTTTGAAACATCTGTATTTATATCCCAGTTCAAAATTAAAAATATTGAGCAACGAGTATCGCTATTTTTTTTGTAATTTACAAGTTTTAGCGTTTGACCAGGATCTAGTTTGATATTAAATGACGATTTGGTTGAAGGTGGTAGACGCGCTAAGCCTAGGGGCTATTTTCAACTTGACGGTGGTAGTTAGCCAGATGGACTTATGAAAAGCCCTAACACCATGTCATGGTGTCACCACGATGTGTTTCTTCACAAAAGGCTTGACTCAGTTACAAGGATTCGAACTCACGACGTTCGACGTGGTATCCAAACACCTACATTGGGGAAATCAATAATTAAATGTTGGAGTGGATTTTACTTTACATTTCCGTCTGGAATTGATTGTAGCGAGACACGGTAACGTCCAAACAATTCCAACAGAATTACAAAATAATGCCCACTGTAATATTTAAGCAATACAATTGTTTTTTTAATAAAATCGCAGCGCTTAAACTGAACTGTCTGCCAAAAAAGTCTGCCAAGGTTTTCAAAATAACTTTAATTGTTAGTATGTCTATTTAACTTTTTCTTTATTTTTAATGCACCAGTGAATCTAGGAGTAATAATCAATGGCTTCAGTATCAGTTGGTCAGCCCCTATTTTACCAAAGCTTTATGATATAAAGCAGACGCCACTCCCTTACGTCATTACTATGACTGAAGGTTCATGGATTGCCTCCATCATGTACATTGGAACCATAGGTAAGTTAGTTCCACAACGATATCACTAATTTTACGACATGTATATCTTCGGAGGAGAGTTCCAAATGTACCAAGATTACAAACAAAATCGAAAACTAATTACCCTCCCCGGCTATGCAAGGGTGTACTAGAGAAAACGGAACTATGCCACCTAAGTGAGGTAGAAATATAGACTCAACAATGGCTTACGTTAATTTAGTATCATTCCGTAGTAGATTTTGAGATAGAGTCAGATAATAAGGAATTGTACAAACCAATTTGGAACGAAATAGAAACATTAAGCTGAGAATTGATACCTTTGCTTCGACCACATTTTGCCAGGATGTGGTGCAGCACATCATCGATGAGCCTGCAACTTTGGTAGAGTGGTGATGGTATTTTACGCATCATAAAGGTGAACTTTTCAGACGTGATGTGTCCTGAGAGTAATCTCATTCCTATGATTGCTCCCTGATTTGTACTATATACTATATATCCAATTGTACTATCTCATCAATCTAGGGTGACTTTAAGGGATGTGAGAGTAACAAGTGTTTGAACGTTAATCTGTCAATATTTTTTGATATCTCACTACTGTTTTCTGTATCACACATCACAAATTTTTTTATGTGGAGAATTTTCATCTCACTTTTTTTTTGTGCACGATTTTGCGTTTTCTAGAAATTATAAACACAATAATAAAATAATTAGACAAATAATTGCAGTATGAATTGACGCGCTTACTGAATACATTCAGCAATTGATTTATATTTATGAAGATAAATCTGATAACTTGATTATTTTGGATTTGAAATCTTGCGAAGGTCAGTAAAAGCGACTCACAAAAGAGTGTTGTCGGGTGATACACGTATGTGTTTATAAGGAAACTAGCTGATACCTGTGGCTCTGCACGCGCTTTTTAGATTGTAATTAAAAAATTTAAAATTGTAAGAAGAATTCGAATTACAGAAATGGGGTGTAAGGGGTATCAAATAACATCATAAGACTTGAGACACCCAAACCAACGTCACCTGCACCTGCTGAATAACGAACGAGGAAACGGCGCTGTGATAGGGTTTTACAGCCTCACTGGGTCGCGACCACCATTTATATGGCAAAAAGCCCATCATAGTGATTCGCTTCTACGGGTTGCGTTTCGGGATCAGTCTGTGCATATCCAGCTTTTCGCAGGCCGGCATTATAGCGGTGATCGGCGATGGATAGTGTGTCACTCGGTGGTCGCCATTGTTTTTGGATTGTTCTGTGCTTACCATCAGGTATAGTGCAGTCATTTTGCTGTGCTACAATAAAAAAAATGCCCTTCTAAATGCATTTGTCGGCTCACGCGTCTCTACTGTACTGTACTTGTACTATGATCTTCGCTTAAGTGGCACTTCGTATTAGTCGTATTAGTAGTAGAGGCAATACGTTAACAAGGTCTCTAGGTAGATAAATAGAATGACAGCACATAAAATGGGAACAAACAACCATTTATTTTTATATATAAATACTAACTAAAGTGGCGATGGGATTTACCAGCAGCAACATATTTAAAACTTAAGAAGTTTTAAGAATAATGATTTTATTTGACTTTTTATTCTTTCAGGTCTCTTTTTGGCTGCTTACTTAGTCAATTTGATTGGAAGACGTTCATGTTTTATATTAGGAGCTATTTCGTGCATATTGTCATATATTTTATTAACAGTTGCTAATAATATTGCTATGATCTACGCTGGAAGGATCCTTGTAAGCACATGGATGTGTTTTTTGGCTGTGAATAACCTTGTATATATTGGTGAGGTGATGTAAGTGTTTATTTTTTTATATATATATTCCAATTGGATCGAAGCATAAAACACCGTTAATATTAAGTAATTGTTCAATTAACGATTATATATATTATATTTTGCTAATACTGATTTGTTGATAAAATGTGTTTTCTTGTATCTTTATAGAACACCAAGCATCAGAGGATTTATTCTGGCCTCGACAGGGGTTTTTCAAGCTCTCGGTAGCTTATTAGTGTATTGCGTTGCCCCATATTTATCATATTCTGGTGTAGGTTACGTTATATTAGGAATAAATATTATTTACATAATCTTCTGTTTCTACATACCAGAATCGCCTGTCTATTATGTTATTAAAGGTAATAAAAGAATTAATTCCAATAAGGACCTTTTCAACTTCATGATATATATAAAAATAATTTTTGATTATTTTTAGGAGATAACGAAGCAGCAAGAGAATGTTTACGTTATTTAGGCAGAACTAAGGATATTGATGTCGAATTAAAGACTATGATCGCTAAAGTTGAAGAGGAAAGAGCAAGGAAACATATTTGGCGTGAACTTTTTACTTTAAAAAGTAACAGGAGGGCCCTTTCCGTTACGCTACCATTATTATTCTTCCAAGAATCAAGTGGAATTGTGGCTATCTTAGTATTCGCAACTACAATATTTCAAAATGTTGGATCTTCAGTCGAACCACATATAGCTACAATGATCGTTGGTGCAACTATGGTTGTGGGGACTTTTATTTCACCAACTTTTATTGAAAAATATGGCCGAAGATTATTACTGATTATATCAACTAGTGGATGTTGTATATTTCTGGTACTTGTTATACTTTTCGTTTATAATTTCTCCTTTCTCTATGCTTCTAGCATAATCGTCCTTGCTTTAATATTGTTCGTTTTTTGCAATTTATTCACGATTTTCTTGAAAATACTTACTGAAAATGATATTGCAGTTTGACAATCTTGATACAGAAAATAACTTTTAAATACAGCACTGATTGTTCATTGTAACATGTAAACAGTATGGCTGTATTTCCATGTTAAAATATTAAGTACTACCGTAATACTGTCATTATATAGTCATCATCCACCCCTACAGATCCACTACTAAATCGAATGCGATATTACTTAGCAATATCTCAACCTGTTAACAAGTAAGAAGATATTTCTATAGGTAATTGTGCAACTAGTCTTTTTAAACATTATATATTTAGTGGCTTATGTCAACCAGTATCACTGTTACAATGTAATTTATTATCTACTAGCTGACGCGTGCAACTTCGTCTGCACCAAATCGGTTGTCACCGGTTTCAATTGTATTTTAAAAAGCGGAAAATTTTAATATACCGTAAACCCGATTGCAACCACACCTACCGTTTCGAATTGTGAATCCAAACTATCAAGGGACTCATTCAAACATATACCCAGATGGTATGTGAGAAATCTTTTAAAATAAGCCTAAAACCCGTTCGTAGCATCATGTACCGGGTTGAATTAAGATAAAAACTAACCTACATATATTGGAGGTAATGAAAAAAAAGCTTGAGGGGTCTATGTATCCCCGGTTGGAACGAAGTACCTTTCCCTTTTTTGTAGCCGTTTACTATATAGTCAGTATAATTTACATAATAAAATATCAAGTTGATAGAGTTAAATTGTAAACCAAGCGATAAAATATATTTATAAAATAAATAATGATAAATTAAACACTGAATGATCTGGGATAATCAAGTTAATAAAAGTTAATACATTAATAGGTAATCCTTGAGTTGCTTTGCTATTTCAATGAATATTTTATGTATGTATATATTATATACACTCTCTCTGTTACGACACCTAACCTAATGTACATATACTCTGCACACGCACAATAGGTAAAAATAAAATTGAAATGAATATTGAATATAAAAATATATAAAAAAACTGACTTATTGAAATTCGTTGTCAAAATCGTTGCTAGCTCTTAGATAAATGACAGGCAAGTGACAGTTGACGCGTCATGCTCATATCTTTTTCATATTTATATTTTTATTCAATACAATGGAGTTCGAAAAAGTTGTAATACAAGTTGAAGATAGTTATGATAAAGTAAGTGGTAGAGATGGTTGTATTGAAGAAAAATATAAATATGAAAAAGATATGAGCATCGCGTTGACGTCTAGGATTAGATAAATATTCGTCTAAGAGCCTAGCAACGGTTTCAAAAGCGAATTTTATTATCTTTTTTTAATATATCTTTATGCTTTTCCAAACAACGTGCGGACTACCTGGCTGCCGGTAAACGTTGCGTTTATTAGTGCATATCACACCTTTACAGGCAAAAATATTGATTTTTAAATAACTTTCTTTTGTTTTTCATTAACTTTGAAATGCTACTAATTATTGTTGCCAGACATTTTAATTATTAAGTACACGATGTTATTTTTTGGAAATAAAAAAAGTATGTTCAAACAATGTTAAGATAGCTGTAATTATATAGTTATTAATATAAAATAATATTTATAGTTCAACGCAACACTGGCTGTATGATAATGATAGCGATAATTGTGGCAGTACCTTTTATAGGCGCATGTATTCAAGATGACGTTAGTCCCAAGTCATACGTTTACGTTTATCGTTGTTTTTCATTGTTTACGGTGAAATCTTAATATCATAATCTATACTGTAATATAACTGTAACAAAGCCAAATATGTACATTAAATATTTTTTGAAAATTTTCATCAGGGTAGATTTTGTTATCGGTATACAAGCCAAAAATAACCCTTTAAAAATGTTTGTCTGTCCCTGTGAACACGCATCACTCTGAAAGTACTGAACCGATTTTGACAAAACTTGGTACAATGATAACTAATATTACAAGATTACATCTAGGATCTAGGACTTTTTGTCTCATAAAACGCAAGGGATTCTCCAGGATAACGGACGAAAGTCAAAAATTTGTAGTTAATTAAATTCTTGACGGATTTTGGTAAATTTTATAATAAAATCTATGATTCTCTCTTCTATGATGATCTTCTATGATCTATGATGATCTCTAAGAATAATTCTGTATCTAATTGCAGGCGATACTCGGGGCCTACTTCTATTTGGATAAATATAAACATGAAGCAATAGTTTCTTTGAGATGGTTACCATTATTACTTTTGATATTAACACTATTCAGTTACGCAGGAGGTGAGTAATTGGTAATTATAATTAATATTGAATATATACCTACATACTTACTACTTATTAACAGCGAATAGATCATTGGAGACGATAATAGACACATTAAATGTAATCGAGACAACGAATACGATTTCTCTGACTTCCCATACGTACAGTTATTTATATTTAAGAGCAGTATAATGAACGAATGAGAAAGAAGTTTATTTTGTTTTTCTTGCTTTTAAAACATCCCGGACGTTCTAGACATTATTTGACCAATCTTGACATAGCAGTACTCGTCGAATGGTCGAATTCCATGCTAACGCTAAAGCTCGGCTATACAAAATAAAAAAAATGAATAAAGTCGGCTGAGAAACAGAGGAGGGAGATATTCTTAATTGTTTTCCCACTGCCTATTTATATATAGTTAATAATGCTTAGTTAGTAATAAAGCCGGTTGTGCACGCTACAATCTGCCAGATAGATTTACCTGTCCGAGTTTGCCTTCACAGAACAATTATACACCTCTCCTCACCTATACAGAAAGATTCGCTACACTGAAAATTTGCATCTTACCAAGAAGAAACCATTCTTAATTTATTGCTTTTTTTGCTCAAGCGTTGTTGGTATGGTTCAATTTTTCTTTTACCAGGAGACAATATACATAACCTGTTCAGGTTAGATTTTGCTCCGATCGCCTATGGAAATTTAAAATTTGCACAGGTCAATTTTGAGAAATACTCCGGTCGATACCTGCACAGGCACATGTTCATAGGTAAAGTCATCCGGAATACCGGAATATGGCTGGCTTAACTGACACTACTTGAGTGTCGCAACATATTAACAACCCATAATAACGTAAACAAAATAATGAAGTGAATAGCCCGGACCTTTCAGTGAAGGAAAATATTGTGATGAAACTACACCATTATGGTAGGGTTTTTTCTAAGATCACTTAGCTAACTGCTGTCCTCAAGTTAAAAATCCAGATATCTGGATGGGTTCCTGATATTTAACATCAGATTTAAGACGGTGGTCAAACGCTAAAACCTATAGAGTATTAAAAAAACTCATTAAGAGAAGATACCTTTAATGAATTTTTAATCAACTTTATCGTATATATTTCAGGTTTAAATATAATACCAAACACGCTGACAGGAGAAATGTTTACTCACAATGTACGAGGGTTTGGCACTTCTATATCACTGAGCTTCGGTTTCCTCACCGGATTCATAACCACTACAATTTTTGGGTACATTGTTGCTGCGTATGGTTCACACGTTGGCTTTTGGGTCTACGCAGTGATTAACCTTGTGGGAGTATTATTCGTGATAGCTTTTGTCCCTGAGACAAAAGGAAAAAGTTTAATGGAAATAAATGATATGATGTCAAAGAATTAAGAGAAAAACAATGAAGATATTTAAATTAACTGTTATTAAAAAATAAATTATCCATGCTGTCGTTTATCATTTTTCTCTTAAGAAATATAAAAATTAATAATCAAGCTGTACGTATCTAACTATATCAAACAATGTATTATTGAAAATTCTAGACATCTTATTAAACATTTATTTTGGATCGGAGGACTCCTTTGAGTATTTATTATAAACACACGTCGTACGTTTAAAAAAAATACAAAACATGTTGATCAATTTTGTAGAAAAATGCATTTAAATTTAGACCAAGTTTACATGGACGGCTTTAATTGATGTTAAAAATAAATGCAGCAGTTTTAGTCAATTTTAAAGGTAGGAATATATTATGTAATTAACCTACTATCATTATTGCGAATATACGGCCACTTTGTTGCCTTCGAACTTGTTGCCATACGGCTGAGTATCCTTTAGGAATGCCCAAAAAAATAATGAAGTACTCAAATAATTAATTAAGTGGCACGTTACAATTAAACAAAGCTATTGCCATAAGCAGAGGACCTTGTTTTATAATATGTAGTGATATCATAATAGTATACAAATTGTGATTTGACTTCGAAATCAACTCATGAAATTGAGTCTGAAAAATTCAACAAAAAACGCAATTTTCGTGACTTTAAAAATGTAAACGTTGCGAATATTTGAATACGTTTATGTTTTGATTTCCGATCGGATCACATGTCTCGAGGTCATTTACACCGACGACTTTGTATATTTGAACGCTTTCTGCCACTGGAAAGCTGGCAAGCAAAATTTAAGCGCAGTCAGACGCTGACGATACGAAATTTTGTATCGACAGTATCCGAAATTTATATACCATACATTATATACCGTCTGGAAATAACTTCTGCTGTAGAGTAAAAGTCACCAATATTTATTTAATTTCATTCGATTACCGTGTATAATTGACTTATACGTAATGAGCATAAATCCCTATGCGTTTGAATATCTATACATCCATATATGTAAGTCAGTTTAGTTATATCATTAATAACTCAAGGACGGCCGGACTAATTTTTATAATTTTTGTATTCTTGGACTAGTTCGTCGTCTCTGCTATGAATATCTAACTTTAAATATATCACAAAAACCCGTGAATACATAAAATCAAGATCAGTAATTTTTGAGAAAACAGCAAACATACTGACGTGTCGAATATAGAACCTCCTTTTTTACAGTCACACTCGCTGCGGCCAATTGGACCGCGTCCTGAAGGGTCATTCCTCGCGCTGTCACGAGCGTGTCATCCGCATAGCATGTCACGTTGGATCCGGGAAGTAGAGCACCACGCAATGTCCAATCGTACCCTATATTCCATAGCAATGGTCCGAGGACCGATCCCTGTGGGACTCCACATGACATAACTCTATTAAGAATATGATCGTCCTGTCCAATGTATTCAACGCTCCTATCTTCGAGGTACGACTTTATCAGGCTGCGCAAGTACGAGGGTACTCGATGGTACTTCAACGCCTCGGTAATGCATGCCCAGGGAAGGGTATTAAAGGCATTGGCAATATCTAACGATACTGCCAGCAAGACCCCCCCTTGTGAAGTTGCCTCCTCCGCTAACGTCCTAATCCGTAGAATAGCGTCCATTGTCGATCGACCTTCCCGGAATCCATATTGCCTCTCGGAAAGATCTGGTCCTGTTCTAGCGAGGTGCTTCTTTAGCCACCTGACAATAATCCGTTCCAGCATTTTTCCGATTTTGCCCAAAAAGACGATGGGGCGATATGCCGATGGAGAGCCCACAGAACGTTCATATTTCCGCAATAACACGAGTCGACCCGTTTTCCACTGTGGAGGAAAAGTATCCTTTTCCAGGCATGCATTATACAGCCGCTTCAATCTACCGTCCAGAGCTTCCATTGCCAAAGCCAGGACACGACCTGGGATCCCATATCGATCTCCTAACTTGTCCTGATAATTTTAAAAACCTACCTTTGAATCAACTCCACGCTTGGAGATATTTAAACAATTTTGTTTTATGATTACTTGAAAATTCAGAAGATAAAAGATGGATAAAAAATGTACGAAATATTATATAGAAGATTTGGCGCTTATGCCTTTACATTAACTCGGACATAGAATAAAACTGGCTAAAGAATACGTAAGAACTAGAACAACTTCAAAATTGGCAGTATGGATTAATTCCTTCGCCTGTCCTATTGTACGAAATATTATAGTGTTTTTATTTTTATTTTGTTGTTTACTGTTTGACGTTTTTCCGTACACATGTACCCAAATTTTTTTGTATAGTAGAAGTCAAAGAGTATAATAAATAATATAGTAAGCAGAAGTTTTAATGACACCAGAAACTCTTACTTGTACGACTATTAGTCTGTGACCAGGAAGATGCTTTTTGCAAGAAGGACAAAGTTCAGGGAAGTTCAAAGAAGTATTAGGTATAAATTATTTTTTACCTTTAGGTTTGGAGTAATTATGTGATTTAAATTTCAGGAATTGGGTATCTTAACTCTTCACTCCCAATACATTCTCGATGATAAATATGTCCGAAAGAACCTTGAAAAGTTTGATTTTGTATAAAACCGGCATGATCAAAATACTGGGGCAGCATTAGAAATTCGCATCCTGAAATAAGGGTCGAGGGGGGGTGACAGGGATGGGGGAGGGTGCTGACTACCCCTCTATACCACAGCCCCGCTGCGGAAAGTCGTAGTTACAAGAGATATTATTGCTGGAAAAGTGTAAATTGAGTGGTTTTTTTTTTAAGTATTTAAAACTCTTGTAATAGTACTAAAAAATAATAACTTGTGTGAAACTATGGATATTTAAGCAGTAACGAATAATTTATTGATGGTAAAGCATATATATTGAGAACAAAAAAATTTTTTACAATAAACTTCTGTCCTCATTTTTCACATTTAAGCTCATAGTGTTTAAAAAAAAATTTAATCTAAAACAACAAGGAATTTGTTATGTTTTCGCAATACTAACCGACATAGAGATCTAGGGCGGGAGCGAAGCTATGCTTTGCTCCAGGCCTATTCCTCTATTAACCTAAAATGACTCAGTTGGATTTGCTTCAAGTAGTTTGTTTGCTCGCAAGATGACCTTTAAACGCATCCTTCTCTCTAGGAGAGATCCGGTAACCACGCGCGGCTTTATCTCTGCACCAGTAATAGAGCTCGGCTTGGGAGTGAGCGACCAGTTCCCATGGAGCTGATCCTGCTAAGAGGCACGACGCCTCATACGATATGGTGCGATACCCTCCTGTTGTTCTACTCGTCATTAGGCGTTGTAATTTCCGTAGAACAGCTCTGCTGTGTGTGGACAAAGCGTTATGCCAAACAGGCGCCCCATAGAGAATCATGGAGCGAACGACTCCTAAGTACAAAGAGCGGCATCTAGCGCCAGCTCCACCCAGATTTGGAAGGAGTCCTGCAAGTGCCAACGCACTTTGATTAACCCTTGGAGCCAAGAGTAGAAAGTGGCTGTCGAACGACCAACGACAGTCCAACGTTAGTCCGAGGTATTTTAACGTAGAAGCTATATTAATTTGAACTCCTTTAACAATGATGTGAGCGTCCTGAGGTGGAGGCCTACGAGCGCCACGGAAGCATATTGCTTCTGTTTTGTGCAGCGCTACCTGCAACCCCAGCTTCTGAATCCTCTCAACAACTAAGGCCACACTCGCTGCGGCCAATTGGACCGCGTCCTGAAGGGTCATTCCTCGCGCTGTCACGAGCGTGTCATCCGCATAGCATGTCACGTTGGATCCGGGAAGTAGAGCACCACGCAATGTCCAATCGTACCCTATATTCCATAGCAATGGTCCGAGGACCGATCCCTGTGGGACTCCGCATGACATAACTCTATTAAGAATATGATCGTCCTGTCCAATGTATTCAACGCTCCTATCTTCGAGGTACGACTTTATCAGACTGCGCAAGTACGAGGGTACTCGATGGTACTTCAACGCCTCGGTAATGCATGCCCAGGGAAGGGTATTAAAGGCATTGGCAATATCTAACGATACTGCCAGCAAGACCCCCCCTTGTGAAGTTGCCTCCTCCGCTAACGTCCTAATCCGTAGAATAGCGTCCATTGTCGATCGACCTTCCCGGAATCCATATTGCCTCTCGGAAAGATCTGGTCCTGTTCTGGCGAAATGTTTCTTTAGCCACCTGACTATAATCCGTTCCAGCAATTTTCCGATTTCGTTCAAAAGGACGATGGGGCGATATGCCGATGGAGAGTCCACAGAGCGTTCATATTTCCGCAATAACACGAGTCGACCCATTTTCCACTGTGGAGGAAAAGTACCCTTTTCCAGGCATGCATTATACAGCCGCTTCAATCTACCGTCCAGAGCTTCCATTGCCAAAGCCAGTACACGACCTGGGATCCCATCGGGTCCCGGTGCCGTATTTTTCCTTCGAAGGCGCTGTACCGCCGCTGCCAATTCATCATCTGAAATATTTGGTACTTGGCTTCCCGTTTCCGGTTCCAATGCCCCATCTACGGCTATGAAAGGAGGAAGGTACTCCCTTTGCTGAGGAAAAAGTCCGGAAAGTATATTCTCTAATAGCCGTGGGTCCATACTCTGCGTAGCCGGGGGAGCCCAAGGCCGTAGTGAGCTAAGAACTAGGCGGTAGGGACGCCCCCACGGATCCTCGTCCAAGGTTCTTAAAAGCTTTTCCCTGACCTGCGCTTTAGCTTTCCTTATGGCGTTTTGTAAGATCTTCTTAGCATCCTTATGGCTTTCGTACAGTTGCGTCTCCGTAGAAGTGTTCCGTCCCCGTCGCAGCCTTCGGTGCCTAGCAAGGCGTCGCCTTGCCACCAAACAGGCAGCCAGCAGCTCAGCTATTTCAAGGGACCACCAATAAACATGGCGTTTCGGCGGTAACCGCTGAACTCGGGACATAGCAGCATCAGCAATGCGAGACAGAGCCCCTCTAAACCATTCCGCCTCCTGAGTGACTTCTAATGGACCATCGGGGGGAGGTACCCAGGATTCCACTGTCGAGACCTCCAGTAACAGGTTCATCTTCAGATTCTTCAACGCCCATCTTCGTGGTTGCGAGGTATGATAATGCGATACCAGGGTCGACGACAGATGACATATATCGTACCTGATGTAGAGATGATCGGAAAGTGATTCTACATCCTCCATTACTTTCCAATCTCGGATTCGCTGGGCGACATTGGGTGACGCTAAGGTCAGGTCCACAATTGAACCGCCGAGCTGACGCACACATGTGTTTACTGACCCCACGTTCAGTATTGATAGACCCAATTCCAGCGCCCATTCCTCCAAAGTCCTACCACGCACATCGGTGGCAGGAGAGCCCCAGGCCGTAGATGTCGCGTTCAGATCCCCCGCTATTAAGAACGATTGTGGCAGCATTTGTCTGATGAAGATACCCAGGCGATCGAGGAATGCTTCAAATTCCACAAGTGGTCTATTAGGTGAGAAATACACACTAATGACAATCAGATCTCTCCATTTTACTGCGACAAAACCAGAATCCCTTGCTAACGTAGTCATTGTGGAAGAACCCAAGCCAGTTGCCACTACGATGGCTGCAGTGTTCGTAGTGTCCCCGATCCAGTTCTCCCTATCATGGACAAAATAGGGTTCGGCGATTACTACCAGCTGAATTGACCACTCAGCGATGGTCTGCATTAACAAGTCTTGCGCCGAAGCCGAGTGGTTTATATTTGTCTGTAATATCTTATAGGCCATACTTATCACTGAGTATTATGCACTACTTCCGCTTCGGAACCGCCTTTCTTTAGGGTGTCACGTGTCAATTCCGTACCGATTTCCTTAAGGGGGCTCAGTCTTCCCGGCCTCTTGCCATCTTTATTAACTAAAGAGGCACATTGTTTACTGCTAACTGTATGGTTCGCAGGACGCTTGCTGTCAGCACACACAGAACAGAAGTGGGGAGCAGCTGAACAGCCAAATGCCTTATGGCCTGTCTTACTACAGCGAAAGCACTGCTCACTTCTATCTACACCAGCAGCACACTGTCGCATTATGTGTCCTGGTTCTAAGCACCTGTAACATCTAACGGTTCTAGGCTCTAACAGTTTTACCTGCACAGCGAACCACCCTATTATAAACCTGCCTTCTTGTGCTATCCTCTTGGCTGCTAACATGGGACAGCGAACCCACGCAGTGCCTGATCCAAAGGCCACTCGGCGTATTTCTTCGACCTTCACCTGTGTAGATGAGCATCCTCCCTTAGTTGCCACTGCCGCAGCGATTTCGTCCCCCGTGACAGAATCGTCGAGGCCTGACAGACGCAAGTCCACACACTTGGTGGGCCTCGAGACTTCTACCGATTTGGGCCCGAGAGATTCGTCAAAGACTGCTTTCAGTCTTATCGCTAGTTGGTCAGCCTTGTCACCACTAGATGCTCCAGGTACTTCCAGTTTGCGAGCCCCGCTAGCCGTTTCCTTAATCTTCAAAAAGGGTATCCCGAGGCTCACCATGTCTACCTTTTCCTTAGCCATTTTAACCAGCTTTCCGTAGTCCATCCCCGCCTCATAAGCTGCTGTTTGCAACGTCAATACTACTACCGTTGAGCGCGGGACGGAAAGTTTGCTGCTTTTTGCAGACGCCACTTTCTTGTTTGGCCATCCAGTCTTCTTTTCTGCGCGTTTCCCCCACCTTTACCCATCCATCCTTTTCCAGTTGTGTGGCTCGCTGGGGAGCAGCTTGCACCACCTGGGTTAAGGTCTGCTTAGATGCATGGGAGGTGACCACCTGTGTTGCCGGGGCTACTGCCTCCAGCGCAGCTATTGATTTCACCTTCTTTTTCCGCGTTTTCTTCTTTTCCGATGATGTGACCACAGTAACGGCCGGGGAAGGTCCGAGACGGGCAGTCAGCATGCTTTCCATCTGAGCTGATAAGGTGCGCGCCATTTCCTCTAGCTTCCTATCAAGGGCCGGCAGAGGTCTCTCTCTTGTCGTTCGGCCCTTACGTGCCGAGATAGAAGGAATCACTTCTGCGCTTGGGGCGACGTCAGAAGCCACAACCCTAAGCTCTGGTTCTCCTTTGCAATAGCTCGCTGATGTGAAGGAGCAGCTCCTAACTAATAAGTTAGGAGCTGCTTCTTCACATCAGCGAGCTAAGTTAGGAGCTGCTCCTTCACATCAGCGAGCTCCTTTCGTAGCTGTTCCAGCTCAATCCCTTGTTGAGTATTCTTCTCCTCTAACATCCTACAGGTCATCTGCAGTTTCTTTATTTCCTCCGTCTCGGTTCTTTCGCACATCTCGTTAACAGCGTTTACGATTGACGCAGCAGCCTCATTAAGGGCTTTAATATATGTATTCAATAGCAAAGAAGGTTTTCGAAAGACTCGTAAAATCCGAATAACTCGAATATTACGTATAGTGGTATTCGTACAACTCGTATAGTACAATCAGGAGAATATTACATGCCCTATCCCTACGTCAACACAACAATTAACAAAACATTTCTTAAATTAACAATATAATGATTGTTTTTTAGTAAACATAATTTGATCACTTGGTTTGAAATTTAGTTTTTATAGGAAATACATAAAACTATTGCTCTGAAATTGTTACCAAATAATAGTAATAGTTAATTTTAATAGTCCGTATATTTCAATACTGGTACGACGATAAAAATGAAGTTTAATTAATTGTATCCTTAAAAAGTAGTTTATGGCATGGTGAAAATAAGATAAGTTAGGTAGATAAATACCTCGCAGCACAATCTGTCCGAGTGTGCTGCGTGGGGGGAGCAGCGCCGCATTCTGGCGACGGCCATGGGAACAGACTTATCGCTGCCGAGCGTGGTTTCGGCCATGCTCGATAGCGAACAGGCTTGGCGAGCGATGGCCTCGTTCTGCGAGGAGGTCATCTCGCACATATACATATATGGCGAAAAAGCCCGTCATAGTTATTCGCTACTGTGGCTCGCGTTTCGGGATCAGCCTGTGCATATCCAGCTTTTTACAGGTCGGCATGACAGCGGCGACCAGCGATGGATAGTGTGTCACTCGGTAGTCGCCATTGTTTTTGTAGTGTACTGTGCTTACCATCAGGCATAGTGCAGCCATATTGCCGTGCTATTATAAATAAAAAGGGAAGTAATAAGATTTCACGATTTTCATTTCTTTTGTATTTTAATTTACAAATTCATAATGTTTCAATTTTGTTAACTGTGTGAATTAATCTATCAATAAGATGTAAATACAATTATTTTACATAAACTATACGTCTATCTTAGAAGTAGGCTTGAAATTCTTTCCAAGATTATTTCAAAATCAAAAATACTTTGTCTAATTTAGGCCTTGAGAAGGCGCTTACGAACATCAAAACTACCACCGGTTTGGAAAACAACCCAATCATCGAGAAGAATCGATAAGAAACTCGATCTGGTTTATCTTTTCATGATACATATTAAAAGCATCGACAGATACATTAGTTTTTAGTAGATGCACAGAGAGGGACGTTATTTCCAGATGTAATCATTGTTCACACACTGATCCACTCCACAATAATAGCCTTTAAACTTTAAAACCCGCTCAACGTGGTGCTTGTATTATACTCTCCGGCAACCTTGGCAATCCGGCAATGTTGGATAACCTTCAGTTCTATAATACACTGTAATACAAGATAAACATACCTACTATAACAAATGGAAATACGAATTAAAGATAAGGTACACCAACATAGAAATCTTTGCGATAGTAAAAGCAAACGTTACTAACAATTAACGTTTAGAATACCCTTGCTTGTAAAGAAAACTTCAAAGAATACTCTGTAAAACCTGTTTTGTGAAAGCCTATCAGCCTGATATTCGTCGGTTAGAAAAAGAAATATTATTAACGGAAAGGTTCACAAATGCTTCAGACAAGTCTATAAGATTATTCTGTTTCATACTGGTGTTACAAATAAAACCAAAAGTAGAAAATTTAGTATTTTAAGAAAATAATATTGACCTTGACCTGATTTAAATTGGTAACACTAACGGCTGACGGTAAAGGAGAACAATTGCGACTCCCCTGGTGTTGCTAGTGTCTATAGACGGTGGTGATCACTTAAAATCAGGTAACCCACCTGCTCGTTCGACTCCTATTGACATAAATAAAAGATAAATGACCTAAAAGTGGAATATTTTCTAGCTATTATTTTCAATTACCAGAATTATAAAGATCAAGTTTTAAAATCTAAATTTAAAGATGTTAAGGATCTACAGGGTTCTACAACTAGTCAGTTCACCCATCACTGTACTGAGTAATCCAGTTCAAAAATATGTAACTAAAGACACTTCTACTTTAGATACCCAAATATTAGATATAAACCTTTAGACATCTCTGCTGATAGAAGCGGTTAAAAAACTTTAAACCTTTATAGAATATACTGAACACTGCTCAAAACAAGATAACTAGGACAGTCCATAACTAGATTGCATTAGTATTATCTATAATGCAATTTTAGAATGTGTTATACGCATCTGCTTAGTTTTAATACGGTACTGGACAACACATATGAAGGATGAAACTAGAGCCTTATATTATACGACAAACTGCCATAGCAGGATGCCGTAAGTAGTTATAATATATACTTACATTTTTTTAAGATATATTATTCATATATTGAACTAGC